>JAUMHN010081124.1:0-26000 GCA_032360265.1 Heliamphora ciliata
TTCTCATAAAATGAAAAATTAATTTTATTTAAAAAATAAAATTAAATACTAAAAACATAGTTTTCAGTATACCAACCCTAACACTTGCATCTTTTGGAAAGAGAAAAGGAGAAAAGGGGTCATTGAACTATTCAATAAAGTTAGTCTTACTTATAAGGTAAAAGCATAGCACTCAGTCTGTTTATTAGTAGAAAAAGTCCTATTCAATGATATTCTATCGTTCTTTACCGTAGATTGTCAATGCAATGCTACTATTCTAGGTTCAATATGAATTTCTATTATGGCATTCTGGGTCTCACTTTATTGACTAGTAGAGATTTATTCCAACCAATCAGTCCCTTTCTATTTCTATTTCGTATATTGATAACTCGTAGTATTGTTTACACACGAATCTCATACGGTTGCAAAGGCTAGTGCAGGAGCTGTTGTTGTAAACAGATTTGGACCAAAGATAAGAGTTCCCTTCAATCTTCCATATGCATACTCTCAACATACTTTTGATGGTTTAGAACCGGATGTTTAAACTGCCCAGGAGATATGCGTGTTTTGGTTAGGTATGATAGAGAACTTATATTGATGTAAAATCTCACGGATATACTTTTTACTTGTAGCCACTAATGTGTCATGGAGTCTATAGATAGAGAGCGTGCAGCCTTAGTGAGGCAATTCATTATAACTCGAATGTTATCGTGCTCTTTAGATGACCTTGACAATCTTGGTGACAAAGTCCGTAATCATATAGCTTCTTCCTTATTCTGGTCTTTCCAAGCTTTGTATTAATTCTCTTAGTTTTCGCCGTTGTTCCTTCACGTATTGGTACGTAGGGTTTGGATGTCTCTTCCATTGACTGGATCGTTTCTCTTTGATTGTTGGTCATTCTAAGGCAATTAAATCGTGATAATAGGAGTGTCTAAGGTAAATATCGAGCCATGTGATCCATTGTGGTTTGATGGTTAATCCTCCCTCAAACTCCTAATGCTCATGGTTGTCATAAAAAATTCTCTATTAAAAGTGGGGATGGCCGGATTTGGATACTATCATTTTATTAAGAAAATCGATGTGAATATCGATACGTACAGATATTCTTCCACTACTTGCATACTAAGGGTATCCTAAGCTCAAGGCTGTCTCTTGTTTTCCACTTCTCTATCGTCGATACGGATCTTTTGCTTCTCGGGTTATTGGATTTGTGGGTCCCTTGAAAAGGTATAGTTAGTTGAATAAACCCTTACTTAACCATTCCTGCAGTCGGGGATCTCGGTCTAAAATGTGGCTGTTGATGCTATTTTAAGTCGTAATGTTGAGGGAAGATTACCCCACAATTCGAAGAGGTGTTAAGAGGTTCCCGTGCATTGTCCTAATCTTTCGTGAAAGCGTTGAAGCCTAATAACGTGATATTTGGATGATCATCGTTACTTACAAACCTATGGGGCAAGGTTTTGAGGGTTGACGGGCAAAAACATGCATGGGGTTTAATAAGGATGGTCAGATTAATTTTACTGGTCTCAAGGAAGATGATCGTATGGCAGTGCATAGGTAAGCATTTACCTGAGAATCTTTAATGGTATAAGGATGAGATGCAGCTGGGGTTTGAATATCTTAGGGTGGACTCTCAGAAGGTTTAAAGGCAAGGGGTCATAGTTAAAGCAATCACCGTTGAGAGATCAATTAAAGCATAGATGCATTGGGAAGAAGAGATCAATAATTTATGAATATTACAAAGAGGAGGTTCTCGGAACCAATTTGTATAATATCTGATCTCAACAAAGATACGTTTTACCAATGGGTAGCCAAAATAGATATTTATTTTGAAATTATGTCGGCCTAACGTACTTCAATTCAAGCATCCAAGTCAACCCCCATGTTGGGATTTTAAGAGTTCACAAAATTGCTTCAGTCAGATGTAGTTTTGAAGTCAGGGAAAATGAACGGTGGTGAAGGACCTTGGCGATATCGAATGACGTTGAGTCCTACGAACAGAGAGCTAGTTTAAGGATTGATGACTTGCATTGAAGGATAATCCAACGTGAATACTAGCCATCATCTAGACATGGTTTAACAATGAAAATTTCAAGGATAAGGGTATTTTCTAGGATGAAATTCCCGATAGGGTTACCAACAAGACATTGGCTGGAGAAGGATCACCTACGAATGATACTAGGTAGCATTATTGAGAACCGGTGTTATTAGAAGCAAGGAATTTCAACCGCGTATAAGAGTCGATACAAGGGTTTGGAAAAGAAACCCATATGGGTGAAGTTGCGGGGTTTTAACGGTGGTTTCTACAAAACTTAGGCTACTCTGAGTGCTTTATCATCTAGGGGTTAGTTAACTTGCTGGTGGTTTGATCATCTATTAGCCATCCTAAAAGAGTGTCGAGATTTTGGGGTTGTTTTCATTTTTAATTGTTTTCATGTTTTGGGATATTGCAGAATTTAGCTTGAGATTATGAGATAGTTTATAAAGAATTTAATAACGAACACTTGCATTTCATCCAAACACCTAACCATTACAAAGTTTTCAAGAGTTCACCTAACACACATACATTATCCAACGAAGGAAATATATAATGCCTAGCATGCTAGGGTCTAAACAAACAGATGCGGATAGAAGTAGCTAATGATCGAGTCATGTTCCCATGTCGCCTCTTAGAAACCATAGCAGCGCCACTGCACTTTCACGTGCCAAAGGTTCTTCGGCCCGATGCGAGTCTTGTTGATTATGGCAACTGGTATGTCTAGGTACGTTTCTAAATTGTTAAAGTCGATTGTCAGGTTACGCGGGTTGATGAGTTCTCTCTTATCCCTTGGTTTCTATATCTGCATCCACTTTGCATCCATCTTATCCCCTAATAGCCTTTTGAGTCTGGTGGTACCTTCAGACAGTAGGTGGTTTCATCACATCTCTCTAATACCCTTAACGGACCCATGTACCTTGGAAAAGAGTCGGGCATTTTCCTCTTCCACATCCTCTCGGGGAATACTCTTGCATACACCTATTCTCTGATACGACAGTCTTTCCGGTAATCTTAGCGGATCAAGTAGATTACTGAGTTTGTAGCTTCGTCATCATCTGGCTCTAGTGGTGGTGCCTCTAGTGGATCATAAAAGAAAGTGATGGCTCGCTCCTCGTTCTCGTCATCATCCTCAAGTCCCTCCTCAATGTCCGCTCCGAAGCCTGCCTCATCCCCTATTACATCAGGTTCTTCATTTGCTCCTACTTACTCGACCTCTCTTCTCCCTGAGCTGGCCACTCATCCAAAAACATCCATGCTAATGAAAATACGTCTATCGAATCTTTCTCTTTAGTGGGTTCTTCCTCAGGGTCCTCTTCTAGATCGTCTTCGGGATCTGAGTCTTCAGGTTTCGGTGTTGCCTGTGGTTCCCCAGTCGACACTGCGTCAGACGCCATCTTAAAAAGAAAATATAAAGAAAATCCGAAGGTAAAGATTTTAGGTTGTTAAAATTATATGTGATAAATTAATAGTACAGACATTCTACAGAGTTTCTACTCTACAGAACTCGTAATCTCCCATTTTCGAAGGCCTGAAGGTTCACTAAACCTAGCCTCTGATACCAACTGTGACGCTCCGTCCTTCGGGCACGTTAGGACATACGCAACTATATATAAGGGAGATATTCTAGCCATACATTCATAATTACATACGATAATTACTACATCATTAATAGTTCAGAACTTTTTCAAAATACTTAACAATTACAGTCATCCAGAGAAATTAACAAAAGTTACAATATGTCCATGAAAAACTGAACAAAAGATCAAAATGAGAAAATTCTACGTCTTCAAGTAGCGTTGTTGGGGTCGGCTAGCTCCTGCCACTCTCCCCGCTCCTCGACGTCTTCTTCTCCTATGAACACATCTTCCTCAAACTGTTCTTCTTCTTTACCTGTGGCATGAATCCCATGAGCCGAAGCCTAGAAGCAAATTTCCTAAACCGTTTAACAAACACAACAAAATATCTTACAATACATATTGTATAATACCCAATACAAATTTAAGGCTAAAGAGACAGATAATTTATCATTTTCAACAAGGCAAGCATATATAAGAACGATTGTGCGAGTGCGTGATGCAGATGAATGTAATGCAGTTGCCTAACCTAATGTACTTTCAGAATAATATCATGAATTTCACGTCGAAAATTATTGAGTAGACTTGATGGGACCTGATCACCAAACCTATCCTCGCCTCGTTGCGAAAGGTCAACCCTTGTCTTGGCTACATGCCTTAGCCATTTTATGCAATGGCAATGGCGTGGGGGCGGGCCTTCTACTTTTGTCTATCCTTATTCCAGGCCAACCGATCCCACATTATGGACTAAGATGCTCGTTAGGCGTCAACCCAGAGTATAATTAAAAGCTAGCGACGAATCCATGGCGCCTAACCACCTTTTTATCATAAATAATCTCCCAATTCATTTTCACATTTGGCAACCAAGGATGCCCTAGATCCAAAACCACAGAAGAATGATTTTCATATCACCCAACCTAAAATGATAGGTACGAAAGGGACTCCGATAACCCAAGATGAAATGTAGGAATGCTCATGATGTGCACTATGCTTCTCGTGTACTATTAATTATAGCATTTCATATAAACACGATATGACACAGGGTACAACTCCCTAAAGCATAACTGTAATTTATGTGACATAAAATCGATCTATCGGCAAGGGTTCATTTCATCAAAATTATCATTTTCATACACTAATCATTCACGAAGTTTATATAAAGTCTATATATTCAGGTTTCACAAAGTAACATGCAACTCGTATACTTAGCCAAATTTAGGTAAATGTTTAATTGGCAAATTTAAAGTTATGATAGTGTTTTGAGGTACCTAGATATGGATTTAATTTCTAATATTGAACACCAATTAGATGAAAATATTTTCTACAACTTTCATGTTTAACACTAAAGTCAAATCTTAGGGCAAAAAGGTCATTTATTTTATTTAAGTGAAAACCGTTCAGCACTTTACAGAGAAAAACGTAGAATTTGGGCCATGTTGGCCGCGGTTTTCGAGCATCAATTCAAGGGCTATGGGTCTAATTTTTGGGGAGCTTTTAGTTTAAGGTGTCCCCTACAAGTTTCAAGAGCTATGGGTCTGATTTAAGTTGTTTCGAAAAAGTTAGTAATTTTAGCCAATTTATAAAATAGGTTCAGTCAGCTTAAAAATGGTCTGCAAAATAGGTTTTCAACAGAGAATTCTCAAAACTTTTGGGGACCATTCGAGGCTATTTTGGGCTGATTGTTTCTTAGTATTTAGCTTTATATGTTGGCTACATGTTTCATATTTATCACTTTTCGATTTGGTCATTAAAAACTTAGGTTTTGGGTCTCACAAAAAGGTCTGATATAGAGCTCTGTCAGTCATTGAAACACAACAGTGATTTTGGAAAGGGTTTTAACTTATCAAGACTTCATATTTTTGGCTACTATTTAGTGTACTACCAGATAAATTTTTTATCTACAAGTTTTATGTTTTGACCTAAGCTTGGTTCTCACTCTAATTTAGGGTTTTAGGCATGCAATGCACAGTGGTCAAGATCTGACTCTCTTTGGTAAAAATGGTATATCTGGAGTTCTACCCAGCGAAATCACTTCAAACCAATTTTGTATGAAAGAGAACTTAAAGCGATAGATCTGGAAATAAAAATCACATTTAGATCATTTTTCTACAATTAGTTATGATATTTTAAAGTTCGTGATAGAATGTTTGCATGCCAAAAAAGTCAAGTTATTTAGGATTTTGATGACTTAGCACTTGTGTTGATTTTTGATGTATTTTCTTTGCATGCATGTCATAAACTCACACAAACCAAAACTCCAGAACATATTCAAGTAATAAAACTCAAAAATATTCACATGCAAGCAAATGTAAGGCTTAATCTTACACAAGCAGTCCACAATCTACTCCTACGACGCCTTTTTGAGTAAATCTTTATTTCTTATTCTTAGGATTGAATATAGAGATTGATTGAGGGCTATTTTATAAGACAATAGCAGAAGATTTTAGGAGATTTACTTACATGTTTTGAAGACCTAATGTAGAGAAGTGGTAGGGCTTGGCTTTATAGCTCATTCCCTTCTTCCTTCATTCTTCTCTCCTTCTTATCTTGAGAATACTTAGAAATTTTTGTGGTTCTCTCCCTCACTCGCTAGCCAAAAATTCCTAGAGGAGTGGAGGTGTGGGAGTTTTTTATAACAAAAAATATAATGGGTATTAATTATTACATGTAGGTAATTTTTGAATTTTCTTAAATTTTGATTGGTTGCGTGGGAGATGGGCTTCTTTTGAGAATTGTAAAATCAGATTTTTGCAGCTTGGGGATTCGGATGGGGCTGTTTGGGGAAGAGAAATCTGATCTTGTATTAATTTTGGGGTTTAAATTGTATTTTAGTACCATTTTTGTGCAAGAAAGTGCATAAAATATTAATTTTATATATCTTTTTGGTATCTTAACCTACTAAAACCTATTATATTAATGTGTTTATAATTAATTTAGTCTTCACATGAATTATCATAATTTTAATAGCAATTAATTAAATAGGTATAGGCTTTTAAGTCAATTTAAGCTAGTTTAACAATAATTGACTTTTTGACTTATTTATTGTGTAGAGAGTTTAAATAATAATTTATTTACTTTTGTTGACCTATATTATTATATTATTATGTATATTACTTGTATAAAAAAGTATTAGGTCATAATAATACTTAATTTATACAATATTTTCTCATTTTTAAGCTTAAAAAAGAAAAAAATAACTTTTTGTGCACAATTGCCAAGGTGGCCAGCCATGCAAGGGTATTTTTATCATTTCTATTGTTATTTTGTCTTTTATTATTTAATTGTATATAAATATCTAATTTTGAGTGTCTATGTGTCAAAATTTAGATTTTTAAGACTTTTTACTATACTAGGGGCAAAATGGTCATTTTACCCTAATTATGAGAATTTTTTATTTTTAATTTTATATTTTATGTTATTTACTTAATTTAAGTTTTCACGAGACTTTTTTGAGTATTAGGGCTTTGCCTCTGTGTATTTGATTTTTTAGGATTTTCGAGTTAAATTAGGATTTGGGGTTGAGTTAGGGTCTCTCTCCTTCTAGTGACCTAAGATTTTATTAACTAACCGTCGCTAATACTAGGATTTAGGGTAGATTGCTCTACGGGTAGTTACAGTCTGGGTTGTTACAACTAGAGTTCGGACTGAGATGTTACAAGACATCACGTCTATATGAAAGGAAAAAAACAGAGCATAAGATGTAGTACATCACATGAACATAAATGCTAACCACATAAGTATGCTAACACATAGCCACATAGGTTCATGCTAAACAAACCCCACAAACCGAGGAGAATCGATAAGAGACGCATCCATTTGGATAACCGGCTTATATTCCTTGCCAGAAAACACATTGGCCAAATGCATTTCTAACTCGGCTTCTAAGCTTGTTAATCCAAACGCCCGAAGGCAAGACTAATCATTCCTAAGATTTAACCCCCATGCTCACATATACACAACCTCCACATACTCGTAAAGCTATCATGCTCATGCTATCAAAACAGCTAAACACATGCAATCAAGCACACACAATCAACCTCACCCGGTGATGCACCCTCTTGCCATGGCTATTAGGTATTCGAACCGAGAGCTTTGATACCAAATTGTCACGCCCCAAACTCCAGGTCACATGGAACACCCACAAACAACCATACATAACACCCAACGTGATGTTACACTCTCAAATAAATGCATACGTGCATTTTATATACTTGCCCAAAGGCTTACAAAACACGGTTCCAATACCAAAAATATGTAAACATACATGGTCCAAAAGAAACAAAAAGAAGATTACGAATCTTTCTCCCCTCCGGCACTTCCTAATCAACCTGCGTGACTGGTACCTAAAAAACATTTCAAATCCCACACCATAAGCCAGAGCTCAGCAGAAACTAGAAAAACATGAAATAGAAGCTAAACATGCTAGCAGAGTAATATATGTTACGACTAGCCCGAGCCTCAAAACAAGTTTGAAAACAGTTTTATATTACGACTCACAAGATCCTTCAAAACAGTTTGAAAATGTTTTTATATACATATATAAATATGCTGTAATGCTTCACATGTAAAGATTGACACTTACGAGCCTCGACTCTCACAAGCCCACATGCAACACAGGTATACATATCTATATCGACTCTCACAAGCCAAAATAGCAGTTCTACAATAACACGGTGATATACACCCAACACAAGGATTTTCTCGAATTTTCACTACAAGACCATAACCCAGCTACTACCCAGTTAACCGGAGTTAACCTATGCAACACATGCAACTCACGCGATACACGCCACATACACGACGCAACACATGCATTCGGCACAACGCACCACGTGCAACACACGCCTGTTCAGGACCTCTTTTCCATCCTTCAAATACCTGCACACACATACATCGTTAGGATCCCTTTTCAATCCTTTCGATTTCTATGCAAACACATATGCATTGTTAACCAGTGTTAACATATATCGAACCCCTTTTTCATCCATGTTAACCAAAGTTAACGTTCATCAAACCACTTTTTCATCCACGGTTAACCAGAGCTAACCATTATCGAACCACTTTTCCATCCACGGACCACTTTGCCGCTATAACGCATCAGACCACTTTTTCGTCCACATCACTATATACATACACATGTAAATAAAACCAAAGTTTTATATACATAAGGACCACATATCCATCCCACAACATGCATTAATAAAATTAGAGTTTTAAATGCACAAAATCATGTAAAACACTACGTTTCACATACGGCACCACGTGCCACATAACCCATCACGACATCACCTGCCACATATCCCGGCATCACATGACACATCACTCGACAGTACATGCCACACAACCTGACATCATATGCCACACAACCTGACATCCATTCACCTGGATGACCCGTCCACTCACTGGGACCACCAACAACCAACAAAATAGAACCTAACCCGAAGGCCAACTCCAAACCTCTCACCACATGGCTTTTGCAAATGTTTTCATAAAACACTAATTTTTTCCAAAACCCTCTTTTTAGAAAAGAACTCGGACCTAACACGTCCTACACCTAACGATGCGTCACCCACTACGCACACAACCGTGCATGTCAACCCCGAGGATGACAACAAAACTCGAGCAACTCCCGAGGCCACCACACGACCCCCAAGGTCACAACACGACCAACCTCAACTAAAAATAACCCACACCCCTCTTCATTGATCCAGTCGACATAACCCCATAATTTCATCAACTGAAAAGCCGTAAGAGGAGAGCTAGTCGATTGAACCCCATAATTCAATCGATCGTATAGCCACAACGCAACCACCCAAACAACAAAACGCCCCCACATAAGGCATCATTCGACTGGAACTCCACCAAGTCGACCAAAAAGAGCTACTAGAATTTTGCAAAATTTCCCCAAAACACAGGTCAGTCGACTAAACCACCCAAACGACGATCTAGTCGACTGAACTACCCAGTTCAGTCGACTGACCCACGGTGAAAACCGACTCCGAGCTACGGGAACCACCATCTCAACCCCAAATCAAAGCCTCCAAACTCTTTTTTCAACACCCTCAGACATACACCCGCCCAAGATTACAATAAAATCTCGAAAGAAACACTCAAAACTGATAGTATATGTACAATCCTAATAGGGGTGAATGGGATATTTAAAAAATTTCTTGTTTAAATATTTAAACTCAAATGTAGATTTTAATTCACAAGATTCAAAACTCCTTGTTTGAAAAATTAAAACACTAGTATAGTGAATAATTCAAGTATAAGCAACAATATGACAATAATGAAAAGGAAGAAAATAAAGTGTTAGAGATATGACCCCAGGATTTTTACAAGGTTCAGCACAACGGCCTTCGTCCTTACCTCAAGCCAACCGCTATGAGGATTTTTACTATCACTCCTTTAATAGGCGGAGCAGCCTCTCTACTTAGTCTAAGCGGAGTAGTCCCTTTTGAGAATGTTCATTTCTCAAGTATCCAAATCCTTATAGGTGGATTAACCTCTCTTGGGAAATACCCTTCTCAAGTACAACAGAAGGAAATGAATATGTACAAAGAAATGCTCCTTCAATGACCGAATGAGTACAAGAAATTAGCACACTAACTTTGTCACGCCCCAAATACCAGGGTCACGCGAAAGCCCACCAAAATACCCATTTAAGAAAAATAGGTTTTCACGGCTAGAAATCAAAATACAACATTTTGATAAAAGATTTCCAATTTTAACTCTCACAAAACTGTAACATGCATTCTCATACATGAATAATCGTATTGCCCAAAGGCGTACAAAATCAGCCGAAACAGGCGTCATATGTAAAAGTACATGTCCCAAAAATGGAAAACTACAGCAAGTCTTCCATCACCTCTACAACTAGGTCAACTCCACATGCTCACTTGAAAAAGATTTTACAGAAAAAATTCCACACAGTGAGCCGAAACCCAATAGAAAATAGACAGTAAACTGTAATGCAAGTCATGCAATCATATGGTGGGAGCGAACTCAACCACAAAAGCCCAAAATAGGTTTTTCTCTCAAAAACCATCAATTTTCCATCCTTGAAACTATGCATATAACTTGCGTAACACCCCGGTCCAGACCCTAGTAATAACCACCAATATTGTAACAACCCATGATAGCAATTCAACCCGAAACCCTAATTGGACCTAGAAACCCCAGAAAGACCAGATACTCAGAGGCAAAGCTCTAATACTCAGAGAAGACTCTTAACGTGCTAAATTAAGTAAATAACATGAAATATAAGATTAAAAATCAAAAATTCTCATAATTAGGATAAAATGACCATTTTGCCCTTGGTACAACAAAAAATTTTAAAAATTTAAAATTTGACACATGGACTCCCTAAATCAGATATTTAAATATAATTAAGAAAAAAAAGATAAAATAACATCAAAAAATAACAAAAATACCCTTACTGGCCAGCCACATTGGAGTTTGTGCCCAAAAAGTGACTTTTTGCTATTTTCAAGCTCAAATGTGATAAAAAGTTATATAAATTAAGAATTATTATGACTCAAAACTTTTTATACAAGTAATATACATAATAACATATTCTTCTAGACCAAAAAAGGCAAACAAATCATTATTAAAGTTCTTACACACTTAAATAAGTCAAAAAGTCATATCTAGTCAAAATAACTTAAAGTAGCTTAATTGTATACATTTAAATAATTAATTGTTGTCAACATTTTTATAAATTATAATAATAATAATAACACTAAAATAATTCATTTTAGTAAGTTAGAATACCAAAAAGGTACATCAAATTAATTTTAAAAATACTTTATTGAACAATATAGTGCCAAAACACCACAAAATAAACAATTAAAGCAAAATAAAACACTTTAAACCACCCAAACACACCCCAGCCAAATTCCCACTGATGTTTTCTGCAAATTTCCAGATTTTAAATCTCTAAGAAGTCTCTCCACCTCTCATGCAATCAATCAAAACCAAGAAAATTCAAAAAATACTTACATTCATAATTAATCCACCACCCACTCTTCTCTTATAAGACAAAGGCCAAACACATCCCATCTCCTTCATGTATTTCGGCCATACTAGAGAGAGAATACCAAATTTTGTGAGCCTTGAGTGTTCTTCAAGTGTTGAGAGGAAAAGAAGAAGAAAGAAGGAGAGAAGAAGGAAGGAAGAAGCTAGGAGGTTCAAGGAGTGAGCTACAAAGTCAAGCCCACCATTCCTCAACCTTAGAGTATCAAAACAAGTAAGAAACTCCCTTAAACCCTCTGATATTCTCCTCCAAGATACCCCTCAATCCATCTCTAAAACAAACCCTAAGAAGATAAAACAAGAAATGAGTCAAAAATGCATCGTAGGAGTGATTTAGGGACTGTTCATGTATGAGTAAGTTTTGTATGTATTTGCATGTGTTTATTTTTGAGTTTTATGGCCTAAACATGTTCTGAAATTTTGGTTTATGTGATCTTGTAACATGCATGCAAAGAAAATATGTCAAAAATGTACACAACATAGGCTAAGCAATCAAGACCCTAAGTAGCCTGATTTTCTGGACTTATTTATTTTCTGCCACCAACTTTTAATAATCATAACTAAATGTAGGAAAATGTTCTTAAAGTTATTTTTGTGTCTAGATCTAGAGTTGTGAGTTATCTTTCATAAAAAATTGGTTTGAAGTGATTTCGTTGAGCAGAACTCCAGATATCTTATTTTTACTAAAGAGTGTCAGATCTTGACCACTCTGAGTTGGAGACTTAAAAACATTAAGTTAGAATGAGTACCGAGCTTAGGTCAAAACACAAAATCTGTATAAGACATATTTATCTTTCAGACCACCAAAAATCAGACACAAATATGAAGTCTTGATGGGTCAAAACACTTCCCAAATTCTCTGTTAAGGCTTAGTGACTGACAGACCTCTATGTCACACCTTTTTGTGAGACTTAAAACCTAACTTTTTGGAAGCCAAATCCAGAAGTGGTAAACATGAATAATGTAGCTAACATATTAAACTAAATACTGGGAAAAAATCAACCTAAAATACCCTCGGACGATGCCCTAAAGGTTTTGAGTATTCTCTGTTAAAAACACACTATGCAGACCCTTTTTAGGCTGACTGAACCCTCTCTATAAATTGGCCAACATCTTATGCTTTTTACAAAAAACATACTCTAGATCAAAACATGAAACTTGTATGGGATATCTTAAACTAGAAGTTCACCAAAAATCAGAGACATAGCCCTTGCATTGATGCCCCAAAAGAGTGGACAACAGAGGCTCAATTCTTATGTATTCCTCTATAAATTACTGAACAGTTTTTACTAAAACAAAATAAATGACCTTTTTACCTTAGGAATTGACCTTAGTCATAAACATGAAAGTTGTAGGAAATATTTCTATCTAATTGGTGTTAAAATTTCAGAAATTAAATAATTTCCTAAGTGCTTCGAAACACTGTTGCAATTTTAAAACTAGCAATTAAACTTGTACCTAAAATTAGCTTAGTGTTTGAGTGGTGCGTTACTTATGAGACTTGAGTGTGTGAACCTTGTATGAAATTTGTGAGTTATTAGTGCATGAAAATGATGCCTTTAATGAAATGAACTCCTGCTAATGGTTTGATTCTATGTCGCTTAAATTGTGATTATGCTTTGCATGATTGTACTCTATGCTTTAGTGAGTTGTACCTTCTACTTTGAAAACTTGTACTTTATGCTATATTGGTTTGTACATGATGCCATGTTTAGTTTCATACCATGCTATTGTTATGTTGTACCTCAAGATACAAGTTGTTGTACCATAAGCATCAATGCATTGCACTTTGGGCATCTTGTGGGTTGGGTTTTGTGCGTAAATTATTAGCTAGAGGATTTTGAATAAGGGTGGAGGGTTTGGAATAATATCATGATTAGAGAGTCCTTGTTGATGGGGTTGTTGACAATGGGCCACATACGTCTTGAGCCACGTTACGTTCTGAGCCGTATCACGTCTTGAGCCGAACAGCCGCTATACGCTGTTGTGATCGGGAACGCTGATGAACGGGAACCTAACGCACGGGAACATCGTGGTATCATTCAGGTTATTATATTTATATGTAAACTTTGGGCCTTGTGTGTCCTAAGCCGTGTTACGTCCTGACCCGTATCACGTTTTGAGCCGAACTTTCGCTATATGCCGCAGTGATCGGGAACGCTTGTGAACGGGAACCTAACGTAGGGAACGTAATGGTGCCATTCAAATTATTATGTTAAGCTTGATTTACCTTCGGGCCATGAATGTCCTGAGCCGTGTTACGTCCTGAGCTGTATCACGACTTGAGCCGAACAGCCACTATACGCTGCTGTGATCGCGAACGCTAACGAACGGGAACTTAACGTATGGGAACGTAATGGTACCATTTTGATTATCATGTTGGATATGATTGACTTTGGGTTATATATGTCCTGAGCCGTGTTATGTCTTGTGCCGTGCCACGTCTTGAGCCAAACGTTCGCTATACGCCGTCGTGATCGGGAACGTTGGTGTACGGGAGCTTAACGTACAGAAACGTAATGGTGTTACTCAAAATTTGATGAGTTGATTTATAATCGGGTTGGACAACTGGATTGCATTCATCTGCATCACGCACTTGCCCAATTGTTCTTACATATGCTTACCCTGTTGAAAACGTTAAGTTGTCTGTCTATTTGGCTTTAAAAATTGTATTGGGTATTATATGATATGTATTGTAGGATGTCTTGTTGTGACTTTGTTAGACGGTTTAGGGAATTTGCTTCTGCGCTCCGGCTCATGGCATTGATAAAATCTTTTGTAGGGAAGTAGACTTGGATACTTGAATTGAAGTACGTTAGGCCGATGTAATTTCAGGACAAATATCAAGTTTAGCTACCCATTGCTTAACAACTCTTTTATCAGAATCTAATAGTGCTAGATTAATTCCGAGGATATTTGTTTAAGTATTGTTTACTGTCTTCCTCTTGCTTCACCTACATTTGAACCCCAAATAACAACTCAATTTGTGTCAACAGTTTTTGCCTTAACCATGACCATTTGACCTCATCCAACATACCTTTTGGACAATTCGAGAATCTTTCCTTGAATCTCGGTAAAGGATTTGTTTACCTTCCCTGAGCCACTCTAATCCCCAGCCACGTATCGTGCAATCTAGTACATTATTCGAAATCCTCGGCTAAACGTTTGACCACTCACCGCTCAGGTAGCCTCCCCTAAAACCTAGATCGATGAGAAATTTATTAGAGTTTAGCACTTTCACGAGAAACTCAGGTCTTGCACATCCTTGGAAGAACCACCTAGCACGTCATCGAGTCGCGAAGCTGATCTCTACCTAGAGTTAAAGCACAAAATGTTAGCCAGCGTCCGCGCTTAACGTATTTTTAAGATTAATAAGCCCGACTACAAGAACTGCTAAGTAGGAGCTCATGCAACATCTCTAACGGAGACCTACATGAAGGTTCCTATCGCCATCACTGATAAAGCTCACATGAGAATCGCAGGAGTGTGGTACGTGGAAGTAAAATAGAAATGCTACAAAACTTGGAAGTAACGTGAGACTATGCGGTCAAAAATTTGATGGTTTTATCCATACCTATTTTAGTTGGGCCCTTATGTGTTATGTGCGTCGCTCTTTGTAATCACTCTTTGTACTCGAACTTGAGTGGTAAGAAATACAAATGAATAGGTCTTAAATTAACTTGCAGAGATCCTAAAACCTAGAAATAATTAAGACCTTAAAAATAAGACTCACCAGCTACAACACCTTCCCTCTTCATTCAGATGGCTGGTAGATGACCTAACCATCAACAAATAGCAGATGGATCCGTGAACGAAGGAGCGCTAGGGTTAGCCTAGGTCTTGCGTGAGCTTGCCACCAGCATTAACCGTCCTCACATCCGAGATAGGGCGTGGTTCCTATCAGAACTCAAAAAACAACGATCCCCAACATTCAAGGGAGGAGCTGAACCGAGGGTAGCCGAAGAATGGCTGAGAGCTGTCAAGAAATTATTTAACTCCATGGGAGTGCAGACCGATGCTGATCGAGTAGCTCTAGCAGCGCACCTACTGGAAGGAGAAGCCAACTTCTGGCAGTCTATGATAGACAACACACATGATGTGGCAGCTCTGACTTGGAGTCAATTTGAAAAATTATTTTTGGAAAAGTACTTTCCAGCTCCCTTCCGACAGGGACAAGTCAGGAAATTTCTGGAGCTAAAACAAGGATCTATGTCAGTAACCCAGTACGTCAACCGCTTCGAAGAATTGAGCCGATTTGCCACGACCATCATACCGGACGAAGAATCATGGGCACGAAAGATCGAGTGGGGCCTAGAACCCTCTATCCGAACTAGAGTCATCTGCTCACAAGTTTCGACTTACACTCAAGTAGTACAAGCAGCCCTATTGGCAAAAACAAACTTAGCCAATTCTAAAAGTATTTGGAGTCAGAAAAAGGAGAGTACTAGTCAAGGAGGACCACTAAGGAACAATAGGGAAATTGTTCCCAAAAAGCCGTACCACTTGGCCGACAGACCAAGGCAAGCAAGGGGTCGACCTATGAAGGTAAGGCTCTGCTATGAATGTGGCCAGCCTGGGCACAAAAAGTCTCAATGTCCACAACTAGAACAAGGAACTGGGAAAATCAACCACAACAATGGAAGCAACCGCAACCTCAGCCGGAACAGCACCAACAACATATCCGACCTGCTAAGCCTTTTGATGACAATCAGAGGTACGCACGTATTTGCAACTCAGGGATGTATGTAGTTTAAACTTGTTATATCATTACAATAAAGTGGATGCTTGTAGGATAAGGCTTTAGGCTAACACGTCGCTAGCGAACAACCCCACGACATAGGTACGCAACGTTACATTTGAAAGTTGATGTAGCAGTCGGTTTAAAGTTCTAGCAAGACAAAGCAACCATTACTCAAGGTACTAAGTGTATAAGGCTGACCCTGTTCACACCCTCAATAAAGAACGACTCAAATAAATAAGGGCCAAAGTTTGAAGAGAAATGATGCTAGTAAATCATCCCCAACCATTCACACGATGAAGTACGATACGAAATTTTGATGACGAAATTTATTTAAAGGGGGTAGATTGTAACACTCCGGTCTGGACCCTAGTAGTAATCACCAATATAGTAACAACCCGTGATAGCAATTCAACCCGACACCCTAATTCGACCTAGAAACCCCAGAAGGACCAGATACTCATAGGCAAAATTCTAATACTCAGAGAAGACTTTTAACGTGCTAAATTAAGTAAATAACATGAAATATAAGACTAAAAATTCAAAATTCTCATAATTAGGGTAAAATGACTATTTTGCCCCTAGTACAACAAAAAGTTTTAAAAATTAAAAATTTGACACATGGACACCCTAAATCAGATATTTAAATACAATTAAGAAACAAAAGATAAAATAACATCAAAAAATAACAAAAATACCCTTAGTGGCCGGCCACAATGGAGTTTGTGCCCAAAAAGTTACTTTTTGCAATTGTTAAGCTCAAAAATGAGAAAAAAGTTGTATAAATTAAGCATTATTATGACTCAAAACTTTTTATACAAGTAATATATATAATAATATAATATTATAGACTAACAAAGGAGAACAAATCATTATTAAAGTTTTTACACACTTAAATAAGTCAAAAAGTCACATCTAGTCAAAATAACTTAAATAGCTTAATTGTATACATTTAAATAATTAATTGTTGTCAACATTTTTATAAATTATGATAATAATAATAATAATAACACTAAAATAATTCATTTTAGTAAGTTAGAATACCAAAAAGAAACATCAATTTAATTTTAAAAATACTTTCTTGAATAATATAGTATCAAAACACCACAAAATGAGCAATTAAAGCAAAATAAAGCACTATAAACCACCCAAACACACCCCAACCGAATTCCCACTGACTTTTTCTGCAAATTTCCAGATTTCAAATCTCTAGAAAGTCTCTCCACCTCTCATGCAACCAATCAAAACCAAGAAAATTCAAAAAATATTTACATTCATAATTAATCCACCACCCATTCTTCTCCAATAAGACAAAGGCCAAACATACCCCATCTCCTTCATGTATTTCGGCCATACTAGAGAGAGAATACCAGATTTTGTGAGCCTTGAGTGTTCTTCAAGTGTTGAGAGGAAAAGAAGAAGAAAGAACGAGAAAATAAGGAAGAAAGAAGCTAGGAGGTTCAAGGAGTGAGCTACAAAGCCAAGCCCACCATTCTTCAACCTAAGAGCATCAAAACAAATAAGAAACTCCCATAAACCCTCTGATATTCTTCCCCAAGATACCCCTCAATCCATCTCTATAACAAACCTTAAGAAGATAAACCAAGAAATAAGTCAAAAAGACGTCGTTTGAGTGATTTAGGGACTGTTCATGTATGAGTAAGTTTTGTATGTATTTGCATGTGCTTATTTTTGAGTTTTATGGCCTAAACATGTTCTGAAATTTTGGTTTATGTGATCTTGTAACATGTATGCAAAGAAAATATGTCAAAAATGTACACAACATAGGCTAAGCAATCAAGACCCTAAGTAGCCTGATTTTCTGGACTTATTTATTTTCTGCCACCGACTTTAAATAAGCATAACTAAATGTAGAAAAATGTTCTTAAAGTTATTTTTGTGTCTAGATCTAGAGTTGTGAGTTATCTTTCATAAAAAATTAGTTTGAAGTGATTTCGTTGAGCAGAACTCCAGATATCTCATTTTTACTAAAGAGTGCCAGATCTTGACCACTTTGAGTTGCAGACTTAAAAACATTAAGTTAGAATGAGTACCGAGCTTAGGTCAAAACGCAAAACCTGTATAAGACATATTTATCTTTCAGACCACCAAAAATCAGACACAAATATGAAGTCTTGATGGGTCAAAACACTTCCCAAATTCTCTATTAAGGCTTAGTGACTGACAGACCTCTATGTCACACCTTTTTGTGAGACTTAAAACCTAACTTTTTGGAAGCCATATCCAGAAGTGGTAAACATGAATAATGTAGCTAATATATTAAACTAAATACTGGAAACAAATCATCCTAAAATACCCTTGGACGATGCCCTAAAGGTTTTGAGTATTCTCTGTTAAAAACACACTATGCAGACCCTTTTTAGGCTGACTGAATCCTCTCTATAAATTGGCCAAAATCATAAACTTTTTACAAATAACATGCTCTAGATCAAAACATGAAACTTGTAGGGGATATCCTAAACTAGAAGATCACCAAAAATCAGGGCCATAGCCCTTGTATTGATGCCTCAACAGAGTGGACAAACAGAGGCTCAATTCTTATGTATTCCTCTGTAAATTGCTGAACCGTTTTTACTAAAACAAAATAAATGACCTTTTTACCTTAGGAATTGACCTTAGTCATAAACATGAAAGTTGTAGGATATATTTCTATCTAATTGGTGTTAAAGTTTCAGAAGTTAAATCATTGCCTAAGTGCTTCAAAACACGATTTCAATTTTAAAACTAGCAATTAAACTTGTACCTAAAATTAGCTTAGTGTTTGAGTAGTGCGTTACTTATGAGACTTGAGTGTGTGAACCTTATATGAAATTTGTGAGTAATTAGTGCATGAAAATGATGCCTTTAATGAAATGAACTCATGCTAATGGTTCGATTCTATGTTGCTTAAATTGTGGTTATGCTTTGCATGATTGTACTCTATGCTTTAGTGAGTTGTACCTTCTAGTTTGAAAACTTGTACTTTATGCTATGTATTTGCATGGGTTTATTTTTGAGTTTTATGGCCTAAACGTATTCTGGAGTTTTGGTTTATGTGAGCTTGTAACATGCATGTGAAGAAAATATGTTAAAAATGTACACAACATAGGCTAAGCAATCAAGACCCTAAGTAGTCTGATTTTCTAGACTTCTTCATTTTCTTTCACCTAATTTAAATAATCATAACTAAATGTAGAAAAATGTTCTTAAAGTTATTTTTGTGTTTAGATCTATATTTTTGAGTTATCTTTCATAAAAAATTGGTTTGAAGTGATTTCGTTAGGTAGAACTCCAGATATCTCATTTTTACTAAAGAGTGTCAGATCTTGACCACTCTGAGTTGCAGAATTAAAAACCTTAAGTTAAAATGAGAACCGAGCTTAGGTCAAAACACAAAACCTGTATAAAAAATATTTATCTTGCTAAACACCTAAAATGAGACAAAAATATGAAGTTTTGATAGGTCAAAACACTTTCCAAATTCTTTGTTAAGGTTTAGTGACTGACAGACCTCTCTGTCACACCCTTTTTTGAGACTTAAAACCTAACTTTTGAGAAACCAAATCCTGAAGTGGTAAACATAAAAAATGTAGCTAACTTATTAAACGACATATTGAGAAAGAATCAGCCCAAAATACTCTTGAACGATGCCCTAAAGGTTTTTAGTATTCTCTGTTAAAAACACACTCTGCAAACCCTTTTTAGGTTGACTGAACCCTCTTTATAAATTGTCAAAAATCATAAACGTTTTACAAATAACATGCCCTAGCTCAAAATAGAAAACTTATAGGGGATATCTTGACCTAGAAGCTCACAAAAAATTAGAGCCATAGCTCTTGAATTGATGCTCCAACATAATGGCCAACAGAGGCTCAATTCTTATGTATTCCTCTGTAAATTGCTTAACCGTTTTTACTAAAACAAAATAAATGACCTTTTTACCTTAGGAATTGACCTTAATCGTAAACATGAAAGTTATAGGATATATTTCTATCTAATAGGTGTTAAAATTTCAAAAATTAAATCATTGTTTAAGTGCTTTGAAACACTGTTGCAACTTTAAAACTAGCAATTAAACTTGTACCTAAAATTGGCTAAGTGTTTGAATGATGCGTTACTTATGAGACTTGAGTGTGTGAACTTTATATGAACTTTGTGAGTAATTAGTGCATGAAAATGATGCCTTTCATGAAATGAACTCATGCTAATGGTTCGATTCTATGTTGCTTAAATTGTGGTTATGCTTTGCATGATTGTACTCTATGCTTTAGTGAGTTGTACCTTGTACTTTAAAGACTTGTACTTTATGTTATATTGGTTTGTACGTGATGCCATGTTTAGTTTCGTACCATGCTATTGTTAAGTTGTACTTTAAGATCCGAGTTGTTGTACCAAAAGCATCAATGCATTGCACTTTGGGCATCTTGTGGGTAGGGTTTTGTGCGCAAATTATTAGCCAGAGAATTTAGAATAAGGGTGGAGGGTTTGGAATAATATCATGATTAGAGAGTCCTTGTTGATGGGGGTGTTGACAATGGGCCATATACGTCTTGAGCCGTGTTACGTCCTGAGCTGTATCACGTCTTGAGCCGAGCAGCCGCTATACGCTGCTGTGATCGGGAAGGCTGATAAACAGGAACCTAACATACGGGAACGTAGTGGTATCATTCGCGTTATTATATTGATATGTAGATTTTGAGCCATGTGCGTCCTGAGCCATGTTACGTCCTGAGCCGTATCACGTTTTGAGCTGAACTGCCGCTATATGCCGTAGTGATCGGGAATGCTGGTGAACAGGAACCTAACGTACGGGAACGTAATGGTGCTATTCAAATTATTATGTTAAGGTTGATTTACCTTCTGGCCATGAACGTCCTGAGCCGTGTTACGTCTTGAGCCTTATCACGTCTTGAGCCAAACAGCCGCTATACGCTGCTGTGATTGGAAACGCTGACGAATGGGAACTTATCGTACGGGAACGTAATGGTACCATTTTGATTATCATGTTGGATATGATTGACTTTGGGTTACGTCCTGAGCTGTGTTATGTCCTGAGTCGTGCCACGTCTTGAGCCAAACGTCCGCTATACGCCGTCGTGATCGGGAACGTTGGTGTACGGGAGCTTAACGTATGGGAACGTAATGGTGTTACTCAAAATTTGATTTGTTGATTTATAATCGGGTTGGGCAACTGTATTGTATTCATCTGCGTCACGCACTTGCACAATTGTTCTTACATATGCTTACCCTATTGAAAACGTTAAATTATCTGTCTATTTGGCCTTAAAAATTGTATTGCGTATTATATGATATGTATTGTAGGATATCTTGTTGTGAGTTTGTTAGACGGTTTAGGGAATTTGCTTCTGAGCTCCGACTCATGGCATTCGTGCCACAGGTAAAGAAGAAGGATCTTTTGAGGAAGGCGTGTTCGTTGTGGAAGAAGACTACGAAGAAGAGGAAGAGTGGTAGGAGCTGGTAAACCCTAACGATGCAGCTTGAAGACGTAGGATGTCTACTTTTTGGATCTTTTGTTTAGTTTTCCACGGACATGAGGTAACTTTTGTTAATATTTTTGGATGACTGTAATCATTAAGTAATTGGAACAAATTCTGAACCATTAATGATGTACTAATTATCATAAATAATTATGAATATTCGGTTAGAATATGTCCCTTATTTATAGTTATATATGTCTCGACATGCTCGGGGAGCGGGGTGTCACAACCTCACAGATATCATGCCATAGTTAAGGAAAAGCAGTAAAACACAGCATTCTCCACTCGGGACACGCAGCCGAGGAGACACGATAAAATGTAATCCTATGTACCGACTCTATCAACTCAAGATAAAGGCAACAACTATAGACTCTCGTCCATTACCCTAGGCCCACATGCTTGGTAATGAAAAGTTCTATACGGAGTCACGACAACGTAACTACTCAATTTATAGGTCAAGCCCGAGGGTGCAGAGCACCCATCAACAACTCAATTTACGGGATTCAACCCGAAAGTACAAAGCACCTACTGCTTAATTTACGGGACCTGAGCCTGAGGGTACAAAGCACCCAATCACTCAATTTACGGGGACTAACCCGAAGGTACAGAGCACCTATGCTGGGCATGTTTTCAGATTTACACCAAGGAGCAATGGAAGCCCAACTCAACAATACCCACTGTCATGGTACATCAATGGAGAACATTTCAAAATCAACCCGCAAAACAGATACACCACACGTGTATATAAAAGAGATCTCATCCATGAACCATGGAGATCAACAACATATGTAAAAACATATTTTCACCCAAAATATTTTAGAAGCTGAGACTCAACCCCAAGGGCTAGCTCCAGACCTTCAACACACATTTTTCTCCAAAGTTTTCGTAAAAACTCCATTTCAAACCACAATCCTTAAAACCAACATCCGAAAGCTAGATCTCTCAAATCCATTGCTTTAAAACCACCTGAGGGAAACCAAAACCATTTGAAACAACACCAGACCCCCAGCACAGGACCCCAGTCGACTACCCTAAGCCCCTAGTTGACTGAAAAACTCACTGAAAAAGGAGTTTCAAAACAGAAGCAATTTCAGTCGATTGACCCCCCTGGTCCAGTCAACTGAACTCCTCAAAGCATGATCCAGTCGACTGACCACCAAGGTCCAGTCGACTGAACTTCCCCATATTTTACTTTTGAGCTACAGATCAGCCCAATCAAACCCAAAACGAAGCCTCAAAACTTCCATCAAATGCCCATGGACTCCCACATGTCCAAACCTATCACCATAGGCCTCCAAAATAACATCCAACACCGTTTCCATCCAACCAAACGCCAAAAAACAGTTTCAACCCAAAATTGAATTTGTAACATAAATCATTTTTTTTGCATTTTTAAATGGTAGAAACACGTAGAATTACACATAGAACCCTCTAACAGTTGTACAGTCTAGGATCCTATCTCGATGAGTTCGAAACTTGATGACTCGATCCATGTGTAAAATCGAGCTTCGTCGGAATCAAATTCTGATTGGATGGATGCGTAGACCTCAATGCTGATACTAAGGATCAGCAGTTGATTTATTAAAAACCAAGTCCCGGGCCCCTTAGAAGTTAGAAAGAAGGCAGAGCGTGTAGTGAGTTTCAAAGCATGAGAGAGAGGAGAAGATATTTTAAACAAAATATCTAAAGAAAGATATTTATAGGCAAAATATCTCGAAAAAATCTTTTTTTTTAAATTTTTTAAAATTCGCACAGCAACTCTTCACGGCCCCGAAAACCGACCCCGCATGCTCAGATAAATTAAAACATGCACCACAACGAAGAAATCATACATCGAACAAAATATATGCAAAAACACATCAAACATATATAAGTCTAAAAAAGAGACGGGTCCAGGTCTCACAACTCTCCCCCCTAAAGGAATTTTGCCTCCGAAATTCACCATAAGGTCACAAAGTAAAAAGCTTCGGATATCTAGCACACATTCCCGACTCTAGCTGCCATGTAGATTTTTCAACCCCGTGATGAAGCCATAAGACCTTAGCATATGCAATGATTCTGCCCCGCAACACTTGCTCCTTCGTGTCAAGAATTTTCACCAGACGCTCCTCATAAGTGGCATCCTCATCTACCTGCAGCTCAGCCCAATCTAACACAGGTGACGGATCAGGCTCGTACCTCTAAAGCATAGAAACATGAAACACGTTATGCACAGATGCTAATTGAGGTGGCAAAGCCAGACGGTAAGCAACCTCCCCAATCCTGTTAAGAATCTCAAAAGGTCCAATTAAGCGCGGTGATAGCTTCCCGCTACGACCAAATCTCATCAAACTTCTACTAGGTGAGACCTTCAGAAACACATGATCTCCCACTGCAAACTCTAAAGGTCTTCTCCTCTGGTCTGCATAACTCTTCTGGCGACTCTGCGCTGTCTGTAAACGCTAGCGAATCACGACAATCTTCTCCGTCGTCTCCCGCACCAGGTCTGGTCCCAAGACTGTGGCCTCTCCAACATCTGACCAACACACTGGGGACTTACACGATCTACCATACAAAGCCTCATACGGTGACATCCTAATACTGAACTGATAGCTGTTGTTGTATGCAAACTCTGCTAACGGCAAATGATCCTCCCAAGAACCTCTAAAATCAAGTA
This sequence comes from Heliamphora ciliata, assembly GCA_032360265.1. Classification (NCBI taxonomy): domain Eukaryota; kingdom Viridiplantae; phylum Streptophyta; class Magnoliopsida; order Ericales; family Sarraceniaceae; genus Heliamphora; species Heliamphora ciliata. The sequence goes on from JAUMHN010081124.1 coordinate 24,518, forward strand.
TATATGCTCTCAACATGTTCTCAAGAATCTGTATGGTCCTCTCAGATTGACCATCTGTCTGGGGTGAAAAGAAATACTGAACATCAAGTTCGTCCCCAAAGCCTCCTGAAGACTCTGCCAAAAGCGTGACGTGAAGCGCGGGTCTTAATCAAAAACAATAAACACTGGCACTCCATGCAACCGGATTATCTCTCTAACATACAAACGACTCAGTTGATCCACTGAATCCTTCACACGGATGGGGAGAAAGTGTGCAGACTTCGTCAACCTATCAACCACAACCCAAACGGCGTCGTGTCCCCTAGGTGAGCGAGGAAGTCCTGACACAAAGTCCATCGTGACGTTCTCCCACTTCCATTCGGATACCGGTAATAGTTGTTACAATCCTCCCAGTTTTTGGTTCCCCACCTTTACCTTCTGATAGGTAAGACACCGAGTGTAACACCCCGGTCCGAACCCTAGTAGTAACCACCTAGATTGTAACAACCCGACCCGGATCCTAGTTATAGCAACCCGGACTGTAACTACTCGCAGAATGATCTAAGCCCAAACATTAGTATTAGCAATGGTTAGTAGACAAGAACTTAGGTCGCTACATAAATAAAAGAAACCCTAATTAGCCCGAAAAACCCAAAGTAACCCGAAACCCTAATTTTAACCCGAAAATCCTATAAGACACCAAATACTCAGAGAAAAGACCCTAACACTTAGAAAAGTCTCGGGACAGCTTAAATTAAATAAATAACATAAAAAATTAAATTAAAAATAAAAAATTTCCATAATTAAGGTAAAATATCCATTTTGCCTCTAATATAGCTAAAAGTGCAAAAAAATTCAAAATTTGACCCATGGACACCCAAAATCAGATATTTATATAAAAATAATTAATAAAATAAAAAATAACAATAAAAATGACCAAATTGTCCTTGCATGGCTGGCCACCTAGGAATTTATGCCCAAAAAGTTACTTTCTGCTTTTTTAAGCTTAAAAATGAGAAAAAATGTATAAATTAAGGATTACTTTGACCTAATATTTTTTATACAAGTAATATACATAATAATAAAATAATATAGCTCAAAAAAAGTAAACAAATAATTATTTAATGTCGCTACACAATAAATAAGTTAAAAAGCTAATTCTAGTCAAACTAGCTTAATTTATCTTAAAAGCCTACACTTATTTAATTAATTGTTATCAAAATTATGATAAATCATGGGAAGACTAAATAAATTATAAATACATTAATATAATAGGGTTTAGTAGGTTTAGGTACATTAAATTATTATTTTATGCATTTATATACACAAAAATACACTAAAATACAAATTAAAACCCAAATTAACTCCCAAATCAGCTTTTTAGTCTCCCAAACACTGCATGGCCAAAATTCACCTGCCCTCGTGTGCCCTTTAGCAACAAGCGTAGCTTTGAAGGTTTCAACCTTCTCGTCTACTCCTCTCTTCCTCTTGTAGATCCACTTGC
>JAUMHN010081231.1:0-25999 GCA_032360265.1 Heliamphora ciliata
ACATTGCTCATAAAGATTCTCATAAAATGAAAAATTAATTTTATTAAAATAAAATTAAATACTAAAAACATGGTTTTCATTATACCAACCATAACAATCTCTCACTTATACTCAAAATTATGTTGCCATATACTTGACTCCCATGCCCTCTATATGACTATAAAAAGTCTTAACTGGTAACCTCTTTATAAAAGGTTCTACAAGTGTGAAATGGAGCATGCCCTTATTGTGTGACTTGGATTACATGTTCTATTTAATTTGAATTAGGTGAAAAATGATTGTGTATAATTATATGATAATTAGTAACCATTCCATGAAATTAGAACCATGTTTTTCAAGTTGTATCCTATGCTTTAAATTGTTATACCTTGTGTTTTTGAGTACTTGTACCTTATGCTTTGAAGGCTTGTACCTCATGCTTTATAGGCTTGTACCTCATGCTATGTTTAGCTGTACATCTTGCTATGCTTAGTTTTGTATCATGCTATTATTAGTTGTACTTTGGAATATGTGTTGCTGCACCATGAGCATTAATACATCTCACTTGGGGCATCTTGTGAGTCACAACTTGTACCTTGGGTTGGGTTACATTGTACCTAGTCATGTTTGTTAGGTGTATGTCCCTTTGATTCCGTTGCTCCTTAAGTTATGGTTATATTGTGGAAGTGGTGTTGACACTGGTAAATTGGGTAATTTCGAAGAGAGCCTAATTCGGTAGGCCTAATTCTGCTGCGGTGGTAATTTTGGAGAGAGCCCAATTATGGCGGACCTAAACCCCATTGCCATGGTGTTTTGAAATTTCGGACTGTTACTTAAACTTTGGGTTAACACCACGCGAGCATCCTGAATCTTAAGGGGGGATTATTTGGTTTTGCACATTGGTTGTTATATTGTTGGTTCGGAGTTTATTACGCGCCCCCACTCAATTGCCATTGAGTAAAAGAGCTGTGTCATGTTTTGGGGCAAACTGCCAAGATCCTAAGAATAGGTTTATGATTTTAGTGAAAAAATATCTGAATGAAAAAACGTCAAAATAAGCTCCATATTAAAACTTTTGATATCAAACTATCAAAATAAAATATCGTAAAACTCCCAAAATTAGTTTTAGGATTATACTTTTCGAAATCTGGTTGGACTATTTTAGTTGCTACAACAATTTTCAGTCAACGATCTGCAGCGATTTTTGACTTCTAGTCAAGTCTCCGATACAAGCATTCTACTGTATTCCCGAATGCTAAACACAAACGTAGTGTGGGGTACACTCTATTGTGTTCTTCAAAAGCTTCTTGATTAGGCTTAAGATTCTCAAACAATGTGGAAAGCGTTGCCACTTAATCACTGATTGAATAATATGAATTATGGCGTCAGGTTTTATATCAACATATAAATAGGTTACAGCACGGACCTATGGAGTAAATATTAATTGGGCTCCTAATGTAATTATAAAAACCCACCTCAACATAAAAGTAATTTCGTAAAAACATTAATTATAACTCATTCCACTAAAAAATTATCATTGCACTCTCAGCCATATTATCAAAACTGAATATTTGAGCTTCTGTTATTAAATACTTATTTATTTTCCTCACATTAAGATTTTCGATACCCGCTGATTAAATTAAATTATTGACAATTATATTTGATTGGTTTCTTAAAATAAATTTTTAAGATCTTTTGCTTAACTTTTTTAATTGTCAAATAATTAAATCTACATGCAGGGTTTACCTCGGTAAAAACTTATAAGCTTTCTTATGGGGGTATCGTCAATCCTGATCTTTCGAGATGTAGATTCCGTCAATAATTAATATTCACCATATGATTAATATCGTTATCCAACTCACTAGGATTATAAACCTATAAAAGATCGCACCATTTAATGAATCAAAATAACGAATATTAATTATATATAAATAATTAATTATTTCGGAATTAAGAGTATAAGCATTCATAATAATCATGGGGTGTAAATTAATTTATATAGTTACTATAAAATTAATTACCCTAACGTGGTCCTGTTCAATTTACACTAAGTATACTAGTACAGCGAATCGGAACAATAGATGACGCTATTATCTGTTCCCTATAATCAAGACAGGTCTACTAAAACTCGGTGCTACAGTCGTACCACTAGTTTGTCTAATTCTATCTAAACTGTAAACCAAAAACTCATATTCGACAAAAACCTTTAATCTGGTCTTTCTGTGTGCAAGCCGAACTCTATACACCATATTAAATACTATATAGAATAAAAGACATCCATGCATGCCATCACATAAATAATGAAATGCATACATTGCTCATTAAGATTCTCATAAAATGAAAAAACTAGTTTTATGAAAAAATAAAATAAAATACTAAAATCAAAACCATGATTTTTAGTATACAATCTTAACAATTTTTCACTTATACTCAAAATCTTGCTGCCTTGCATCCGACTCCTAAGCCCTCTACATGACTGTCAAAAGTCTTAACTAGTAAGCTCTTTGTAAAAAGATCTATACTTCTTGATGCAATCTTAGCTACGACTATATCACTTCTTTGTACGATCTCTCGTATCAGGTGATATTTACTCTCGATGTGTTCCACCTCTAAGGTAAACACATATCTCGAGGTAAATTTTTGAGAATCCTTATCTGACCAAAAATTCAATTCTGCGTACCCCAAAGGTACTAGACCATCTGCCTGCTAAACCAACATATAATCTCTAGTTCTTTTCAAGTACTTGATTATATGTTTTACAGTTGTCCAATGCTCCTGCTTTGGATTAGACTAATATCTACTAACCATGCCAACGAAAAAATAGATGTTAAGTCTAGGGCAAATCATAGTATACATGAGGCTTCCTATTGCCAAAATAAAAGAAACCGTCTTTATCTTCTCTATCTCATTAGGTATCTTAGGACACTAATCCTTGAATAAAATTATTCCATGTGTCACGCCCCAAACTCTGGGTCATGCAAAAAGCTCAAGAACAACCACCGAAACTAAAATACAACAAACCCAAGGTTTCTCTCGAAAGCATAAAACATGCATACATCCATAATGTAGCGTTCCAAAACCTAGGAACCCTTGTACACAACCCGAATTGTCCCGCATAAATGCTATCGATAAAGACCTTCTTAAGAACAACCCTTTTTTTTTCAAGCAACCATAATACAAACATTTTCTTCTAACAATATACGTATGCACCACAAAGGTCAAACAAGATTTTCTTTTCTCAACAGTTCATTTACAACACTTATGTCATTATAATCATCCATTTTACTTTTCGTACAATCATGAGGTAATGTAAATACAAAAAAAAACTAGATCTTTCCTCTGCCCCTTTTTCCACATGCATCCTTTGCCCTGATATTGTCCTTGATCCTCGAAACCTGAAATGGTTTTGGATATATATACATGAGCCGAAACTCGTAGGATAAAGACTAATCAAGTGTTATGCATGATTTGTGAGGTGTGATGGGTGCAACCGAAATAAAATGCAAGTTTCACCACTTATTTTTATTTATTCCCGCGCACACACTCACACACACCAATTTGTTCTTTCCACAAACCTTTTTCAGAACATTCTTTTCTCTCATATAAAACTATATTATTTTCTCATCACCCGATTTTTCGCAAAAATCATATCACATTATAAACCGGTGCAGGGTGTAGATTATAGAAGCCCCTCCCTATTACTTCTCAATAGGCTACTCAAAGCCATTAGGTAATGATAGCTCTATAACTCACCACGACGCAATCACAACTAATGAACCGGTATCCGGTGCAGCTTATAGAAATTCCTCCCTATTAATTCTCAATAGGCTACGCGAAGCCATTGGGTAATAGATAACTTTATAACTCACCACGATACAACACTACTAACCTATGGGTATGTGGTCCCCATCTTGTGCAAGTTTTCGGTCTTTCACCACAGATCTGCCAGGCCAACTTAAATCACATCCATCCATACGGTTCATTATTTGTTTATAATATTTAATTTCGCAAATCCGGGAGTCTAACCCACAACTGGTTCCTCTCCCAATTATTTTCACACATTATCATAAATATCCAAGTCAAATTTCCCATTTCATTTTTCTCATTAAATTCCGTTTGAGTATTCAAATTTCTTTTCATGTCATATGCATCATAACCCCAATACATTATGTCTCATATGTCACATCTCATTTACCCATTTCATGGAGTACCAACACAAAGCTTATACAATAGTAATCATATCATTTAAATTTAAAAAGGATGCACCTATCATATACATATATAAATACATCAGAAATCCATGTTCCCATCCAAGACTAGGGGTTATAAGAAGTATTTATACTAAACCACATTCCTCAAAGACCCACTTTTGTAAACCAATATCCATTAAAACTCATTTAAACCAACATGATTCAAAACGAAACAAGTTATGAGTTCAAAACTTTTTTAAATACGCCCAACCGAGGATTTAACTAATGTAATGGAATAATCCAAAAATTAGGTTTAATGTTCCCAAGAGTCAAACCTTTAGACAAGACATCAAAAGTTTAGGAAAACAACCAGATCGATCGATCGATCTCTTGCCTGCACAAGAGTACCGAGAATACCAAAAGACCGCTCGATAGACCGATCGATCGGTCTATCAAGCTGTCCTATTCTAGGTTCTTTTTTAAGCCAAAAAAAAATTAATTTTTAATATTTACGAGTCTTCTAGTGTCCTCGTAAAACATTTAGGGAAGAAACAACCTTTAAAAGAAAGAAAAACCATTCCAAAACCTTCCTCGGGCGCAAAGTTTATGTGGAGCAAAAACAATCCAAAAACCTCTTTGTATAATATTTTCTTAAAATCATAGATAATCATTTCTTAAAACCCCAAAATTCTCAAAGGACTTTATTATTTTATTTCAAAACTTCACCTTATCATCTTATCTAACATCTCAACTCAAACATCTAATTTAACATATGTTTCAATACTTTCATGTCATATTTCCATAAGACCAGCCTACCATCATCAATTTATAAGAAAAGTTATATCTTTATACTTTCAAAACCCCCTCTCGTTTTTACCAACCTTTTAACTTTCCATCAACAACTCATATTCAAGTAATCAAAGATACCCATATAAAAACCCTCACCAATTCGTTAGGATTTAACTTAGTTTCAAAAACTTCAACACAAATCATTGTAAACCACAAGGAGTAGTCAAGATCCTACCTCATAGATGACCCACTATCAAGAATCAAGCCCCGTGTGATCTCCAAATCACCAAAGCTCAAAACATGCGACTTCAAGGGAGCTTCTAGCGCCTATCCACGCTCTCCAACGACCGCTCGTGCAAGGAAACAGCAAGATCTTTATCCCTAACGAACATTTAAACCCTCAAGAACCTCCATAGTTAAACCCTAGATCGCTTCTAAGCTTTTAGAGAGAGAGGAGAGAGGAGAGAAATGAAAAAAACCCAAAAATCGAGATTTATAGCCTTTACTTGTCACAGACCGATCTATCTGTCTCCGAACTGATCGATCGGTCTTTTGCGACTGCACTGTTGGTCTAATTTTGAACAAACATATCTCATTCACCAGAACTTCAAATAGGGTCGTTCTTGAGCTCAAACTGAAGCCCCAGAAGTCTACTTTCCAATGGTTCAAACCTCATACCAGGATTCATTTTGTACAAAATATTATGGCCAATTTAGTGAAGGTATGTCACTTTCTTTCACACACTTTTCACATATTTTTGTCCGAATGTCTATTAGAGCCTCATATTCTTCCTCTAACGCATCTTTCATGCGTATCTAAGCTAAAAATATCACAAAGCTCAAGTTTTAATTCTTACTCCATCAACACTTAATCATTTCTAGAAATAAAACGGATCAGGGTTTACACATAAGAATTCTATATGCTTTACAACATGTTACATCTAAACATGAAACATATTCAAAAAGGTACAAACTACCTATTAAAACAAAACAAAAGTCCTATCATTAGCCACCTCCGGGTACCTCAAGGTCAACCTACAGGACCACATTCATCTGAAAAAGGTTTTACAACAAAATTCCACAACGTGAGCCGAAGCACAATAGAAACAAACTATAAAGCTGTAAAGCAAAATATGCAATCGCATAGCATATAGTTGACTCAACCACAGGAGCAAAAAAGGTTTTTCATCCCAAAATCACAAGTTTTCTATTAAGCTAACACGAGCCTAAAAAAGGTTTTACTTCATAAAAACCCACATTTTCATTTTTAAAACCATGCATATCAATAATGCAGATAACGTTTTCATAGTTAAAGAAAAATAGTAACCAAAACGTTATTTTTCACTCGAACCACACAGTCGAGAACAAAACATTATTTTTTCACTCGGATCACACAACCGAGGAAAATAAAACGATAAAATGAATTCAATGTACCGACTCTGCCACACACGTAGACAAAGGTAACAACTATAGACTCCTGCCTATTACTCTAAAACTGCTCATGGCCTGTTAACTAATGAAAAGTTCTATATGGAATCACAACAATATAACGACAAAGGTAACAACTAAAGACTCTTGCCCATTAATCTAAAATCGCTCAGTGCCTGCTAAGTAATGACAAGTTCTATACGGAGTCACAACAATTTAACTGTTGGCCTAACAAGGCCTCAATGACCGATTTTGATGATAAAAAACCTAAATATCTAATTGTGCATATTGAGATTGTTTACAGAAAATATATGCTTACCACAGTCCAAGATACAAAGTGGAAGCCATGAAGAAAAATTTCAAATTATATCTTTGGCGACAAGCTTTTGGAAAAAATGCAAGAGTTGAGTTATTGAAGGATTGAAGAATAATTTTTAAATTTTATTTTTAGGAACTATGTACATTCACTCAACTTATGGATATTTCTTTTGAAGCTCATAGGATTTCTAATAGTCTTAAAAATATTTTTTCAAAACAAAAATTGATCAAAATATTTTGGAAAGACAAAAATCTGGAATTTTGAATGTCCAGTCGACTAATGGTTTGCCCCCAATCGATTGATTGAACTAGTCAAAAATGAATTTTCATATCTAAACAGGTTAGTCGACTGACCCTTGTGGTCCAGTCGACTAAAGCCAAGTCCAGTCGACCGAACATCCTTTCCCAGTCGACTGAACAAGCTAAAATTTGAATTTTTGCTTGAAACGGCAAGTTTGACATTACCCTATTTAGCCCAAAGGCTAGTTTGATTTTGAGGCCTATAAATAGTGCCCTTGTGCTCTTGTTTTAATAATCCAAAGCCTCTCAAGCATCTCTCTCGTTTCTTACTTCATTGTGCTTCAAATTCTTGATTTTTAAAATCCTTTTTGAGAGAAATGATCATTAGATTTCTCTTTGAGGTTCATTGTTATATTCCATTAAAAAGTGAGTTAGAGCTTTCATTGTTTGTACTCATCTGCTCATTGTGAGAGCAAATCATTTGTACACATTCTTCTTGTTGTTCCCATTGTATTTGAGAAAGGCGTTTCTCAAAAGAGGCTAATCCGCTTACAAGGATTAGATTGCTTGAGAAGGGTGCATTCTCAAGAGAGGCTACTCCGTCTAGACTAAGGAGAGAGGCTTCTCGGCCTATTGAAGGAGAGATAGTAAAAAATTCTCATAACGGTTGGCTTGAGGCAATGACGTCGGCCGTTGCGCCGAACCTTGTAAAAATCGTGGTGTCATGCTTCTAGCTTGCTCATTTCTTCTATTTACTTTATTGTACTGTTACTTGTCATTGCATTACATATATTTGCACTTGAATCAATTATTTTTAAATCTATTCACATCTTTTAATTTTTAAAGCTAGAAAGTTTGAATCCTTTAATTTCTTTTTGCAAGAAATATAGTCAATTAAAATATTTTTGTATTTTAATCAAGAAGCCATATTTGAAAAATATACTTGCAAATTGAACTTGAAAGTTGTAATTATATTTTAAAACAAGAAAAGTGTTGAGTCTAGTTAACAAGAAGTTTTTAAATATTTTAAAAAGGTCATATACTTGTATTTATTTGAACTAAGATTTTTAAATATCCAATTCACCCCCACTCTTCGGATTACACACATACTATCAATTGGTATCAGAGCTAATCACATTATTCTTAACAAGTTTTTGTGAAAAAGATCTATGGAAGGTATTGGTGTATCCCCTTTTGGAGAAGGTCAATCCTCCACACGGACTCCAATCTTCAGTGGTGTTAACTACACCTTTTGGAAGCAAAGAATAAGAATATTCATTCAAACCATGGATTCGAGGGCTTGGAGGATAATCGTGCAAGGTAACTTCACTCCCACTAAATCCATAGAAGGTAAAGAAGTTCCTAAATTAGAAGAAGAAATGAATGAAAATGATATGAAGCAACTGCAAATAAACTTTAGTGCTATGAATGCATTGTATTGTGCTTTAGATGTTAACGAATATAATCGAATAATGACATGTAAAACTGCAAAAAAAAAATATGAAAAAAATTAGAAATTACTTATGAAGGCACACAAGATGTTAAAGACTCTAGGATTGATAGATTAATTACTGAGTATGAAAGCTTTAAGATGAATGATGATGAAACGATATCTAGCATGTACACTCGCTTTACTCGTATTATTAATTCTCTTAATGCACTTGAAAAAACTTACCAATCTTATGAGCTTTTAAGGAAAGTACTCAAAGCCTTGCCACCTATATGGGAAGCTAAATCCATGGTCATAATCGAGGCAAGAAATTTAAGAGTAATGACCTTGGATTAACTAATTGGCACATTATTGACATACGAGCTCAAGATAAATGAAAGAGTCAACGAACAAAGCAAGATCAAAAAGTTCATAGCCCTCAAGGCTTCAAAAGAAAGTTCCAGTAATGAAAAAAATGAGAAAATCAACGATGATGACATGGCTCTTATCACAAGAAGATCTAGAAAATTCTTCAAACAAGATAAAAGGCTGTCAAGAAGATTCTGAGGCACAAAATTCGACAAAGGAGACTCAAGAAAATGAGACCTTGAGAAAGAAACACTCACTTGCTACAACTACAACAAATCTGGGCACATCAGGCCTGAATGTCCTTTACTCAAAAAGGACTTAAAGAAGAAAAAGAAGGCCATGAAAGCGACCACATGGGATGACTCAGATTCAAACGAGTCAAGCAATAGTTTAAGTGACGAAGAAATGGCCAACTTCTTCTTGATGGCAAGTATAGACGAAGAGATAAACTCTCATTCAATTTCATGCAATGAATCTAGTTCTTCCTACTCGATGCCATCATATGATGAACTTAAAAATAAAATATTTGACTTACATTAAAATCTTTTGAAATTGGAAAAAAAAATGTAAAATTGAAAAATAAAAATAAAAATTTTTCTAAAGAAATTGAGGAATTAAAAGTTTTAAATAAAAATACTAAAAATGAAAAAGAAAGCCTGTCCAAAGAGCATGGTTTACAAGTTGAAACATTGAAAAAAGAAAAACTTATCTTAAAAGTTAAATTTGATAAATTAACAAAAAATTTTGAAAATGAGATTTAAAATTTAACCAAAAAAAATGATAGGTTAAAAAAAGAACTCATAAACTTAAAGGGTAAAAATATTGAAAATAATATATCTTTTGAACTAAAAAGAAAAGTATAAGATTATTCAAAAATCATCAATAAATTTACAAATGGAAAAAAAAAATTTTGAAAAATTTTTGGGAGCACAAAGAAGATCATTGAATAAAGAAGGAATAGGCTATAATGGAGACGTAAAACTCAAATCTAAAAATTATTTTGTAAAAGAATCAAAGAACTTCTCAAACTCATATTCAAAAAATATCTATGAAAATGTAACTTGTTTTCAATGTAAGAACAAAGGATATATTAAATTTGATTGCCCACTAAAAAGAAATAATGGTGTTTTAAAAATGGTTTGGAGAGTTAAAAACATTAATCCTATAGGACCCAAAAAGATTTGGGTATCAAAGAAAATCACTTGAACTGTTTTGTAGGTATGCTTGGGATTCTCATCATCAAAAGAAAGATAGTACTTGGATAGTGGTTGCTCAAGATACATGACAGGCAACAAATCAAAAATTTTAAGCTTAACACCTAAAGATGGAGGTTATGCTACCTTTGGAGACAATGGGAAAGATAAAATTGTTGGTATAGGTAAGGTCGGAAAGGTTTCTTCCCTATCTATTGATAATGTACTTTTGGTTGATGGTCTTAAACATAATCTTCATAGTATTAGTCAGCTATGTGACAAAGGTTCTAGTATACAATTTTTTCATGACACGTGTTGTTGAAAACAAAAAAAGAAATAAAGTTTTATTTGTTGTAAAAAGATTTGAAAATGTTTACACTATTGATTTTGAAAACCTAAATTCTCAAAATGTTCAATGTTTTTCTGCTATAAATGAAACTAGTTGGTTATGGTATAGGAGGCTAGGTCATGCTAGCATGGATCTTCTATCCAAACTTGTCAAGAAAGATTTGGTCAAAGGCTTGCCTAAGACTAAATTCATTAAAGTCAAAGTTTGTGATGCTTGCCAATTTAGTAAGCAGGGCAAAACAAGTTTAAAAAAAAAATAAGAAATTTCTACAAATAGGCCACTACAATTACTTCATCTTGATTTATTTGGTCCTATGCAACCCCAAAGTCTTAGAGAAAAAGTATATTATTTTGTTATAGTTGATGATTTTTTACGATATACATGGGTTTTATTCATTGCATCAAAAGATAAAGTATGTCATGTGTTAGCTAAATTTTGTAAGAAAATTCAAAATGAAAAGGGCTATTCTATTTTACACATTCGTAGTGATAGAGGAGGAGAGTTTAAAAATAAGGATGTTGAAAATTTTTGTGACCAAAATGAAATTTCTCATAATTTTTCTGCACCTCGAACTCTTCAACAAAATGGGATTGTTGAGAGAAAAAATAGATCTTTACAAGAAATGGCACGAACCATGCTAAATGAATACAAAATTCCTAAGTATTTTTGGGCTGAGGCAGTTAATACTGCTTGCTATGTTATGAATCATGTTTTTATAAGATACTATTTAAACAAAACTCCTTATAAACTATGGAATGGTAGAAGACCCAATATTTCTTATTTTCATGTATTTGGATGTAAATGTTTTATTTTAAATGATAAAGATGAATTGGAAAAATTTGAATCTAAATCTGATGAAGGATTTTTTTAGGGTATGCTACAAATAGTAAAGCCTATAGAGCCTATAATAAAAGATCTATGTCATTAATCGAATCAATTCATATAAATTTTGATGAAGCTAATCCTTTTTCTTCTAAGATTCCAGTTGATGATGATCTAGAAATTAATAAAGGAATGGAAGAAATGCGAATCAAGGAAGACAAAGGTATAAGCATCGAGGTTGACGAGCAAAATGAACATAAAGACCTACCAAAAGAATGCAAGACAGTGAAAGATCACTCTATGGATCAAATCATCGGTGAACCTTCACGAGGGGTAAGTACTCGATCTTCATTGAAAAATATTTGTGATCATCTTGCATTTCTCTCACAAAGAAGAACCTAAAAATATAAATGATGCATTAGAAGATGAATCTTGGATAATAGCCATGCAAGAAGAACTAAATCAATTTAAAAAAATGAAGTTTGGAATTTAGTTCCTAGGCCTAAAGATAATACAATAATTAGAACTAAATAGATATTTAGAAATAACCCAAAAAGATTTTTCACAAATCCCAAGTTTTCCCATCAGACTACACAAGTTTTCTAAAATGGTTTTATTAACATAAAACCCTGTTTTCATTCTTCAAACCATGCGATACAAATACTGCAAATAACCAACCATAGTTAAGGTAAAACAGTAATGAAAAGCATTGTTCCCTCACGGAATGTACCATCGTGGAAAAGAAGAAGAATATGATCCTATGTACCGACTCCATCACAAGGGGATAGAGGTAATAACTATAGACCCATGTCCATTATCTAATCCCCATACATCATGGGACCGATTAGATAAACACAAGTTCTATATGGAGCACCACAACGTAAAGCTTAATTTACGGGCCCGACAACCCGAGGGTACAAAGCACCCAACCAACTCAATTTACGGGGACTAACCCGAAGGAACTGAGTACTTACGCTGAGCACGTTTTTAGACTTACACCAAGGGCAATTCGTGCCGAATATATGTCATCTCGGTACATCTAGATAATCTTCTAAAAATCAAACTGTAGCATCAACTACAAAACCTTTTTGCAAATATACATTATACATGTATATAGATCCATCCATCAACATGGAGATCAACAAAATATTTCAAAATGTTTTCCCCAAAAGCAGTTATACAACGCATGTATAAGCAAGAGATCCAATCCATGAAACCATGGAGATTAAACCAAAACATGTAAAAATATATTTTTATAAACGTTTTAGAAAGAGAGCCTCAACCCCAAGGGCTAGCTCCAAATCTCTAAAAACACGTTTTTCATCAAAAATCAAACCCTTTTCTCAAAAGAAACCGAACCATTTTTCCAAAAGAACCACCAAAAAGCCAAGGCAAACAGCCGGCATTTCAATCAACTAGATCCCACCCCAGTCGATTGAAAAACACACTGAAAAACAACATTTTTCAACTCGAGGCACTTCAGTCGACTGACTCATCGAGTGCAGTCGACTAAACCTCCCAACTCAAGATCCAGTCGACTAAACTCATGAGTCTAGTCGACTAAAATTGCCCAGAAAATGGTTTTTGCTACGGTTTTGGCCTTCTCGCCTCAAACCAAGCTTTGAAAACACATATTTTGATACCTAAAGGCATACTCGAGGCTAAGGCTATCACAACACCTCGCAAGAAACACCCAACAACCAATTTCATCCAGCCAAAACGCCGAAAAATAGTTTTAACCCAAAATTGGATCTAGAACATAAAATCACATTTCATGCGTTTTTAAACAGTAAAACAGCATAAGATTACATATAGTACCCTTATACAGTAGTAAAATCTGAGATCCTACCTCGTTGGGTCAAAAACTCGATGCCTCGATCAATGTGCAAATCTGAGCTTCGTCAAAATCAAATTTCGTCTGGATGGATGCGTAGACCATGATGCCAATAGCAAGGATCGGCTGTTGGTCCGTCAAAAACAAAGCCCCGTGCCCCCGAGAAGTTAGAGAGAGGGCAGAGAGAATTTGGAGGAAACTAAGGAGTTAAGTTTTAAAAATATCTTTTGAAAATATCTAACTCCAGATATTTATAGGCTTCCAAAATATCATTTTTTTTAATTTTCAGAATTCGCACCGTAACTCCCTACAACCCCGGGATGCAACCTCGTATGCCCGATTTAATCAAAACAGGCATCGTAACACATAAAAGCATATTAAAGCAAAAATGCCAAAAAGGCGTCAAAACACCGAATATGCAATTAAATAAAAAAAACGATTCAGGGTCTTACAACTCTCCCTCCCTTAAGGAATTTTGCCCCCGAAATTCACTACAAGGTCACGAGGTGAACAACTCCGGGTATCTCGGACGAACCCCAGACTCAAGCTCCCAAGTCGCTTCCTCAACCCCGTGATGAAGCCACTGAACTTTGACATAAGCAATCGTTTTCCCCCGCAACACCTGTTCCTTCATATCCAGAATCTTCACGGGACGCTCCTCATACGTCACATCCTCATCAACCCGCAACTTAGTCCAATCCAGAACATGTGAAGGATCGGGCTCATACTTCCGAAGCATGGAAACGTGAAACACGTTATGCACAGATGCTAACTGAGGAGGTAAAGCCAGACGGTATGCTACCACCCCAATCCTTTCTAGGATCTCAAACGGTCCAATAAAACGTGGTGATAGCTTCCCGCTACAACCAAATATCATCAACCCTCTGCGTGGCGAGACCTTCAGAAACACATGATCCCCCACAACAAACTCTAACGGTCTCCTCCTCCGATCAGCGTAACTCTTCTGGCGGGTCTGTGAGCTGCCACCAGTCGTGGACGAATCACTATAATCACCTCTGTCGTTTCCCGTACTAGATCGGGTCCCAAAATAGCGGTCTCTCCCACCTCTGTCCAACACACAGGTGATCTGCACGGTCTACCATACAAAGCCTCATACGCTTCCATCCTAATACTGGACTGATAGCTATTGTTGTATGCAAACTCTACCAATGATAGATGATCCTCCCAAGAACCCCAAAAATCAAGCACACAGGCTCTCAACATGTCCTCCAAAATCTGAATGGTCCTCTCAGATTGGCCGTCGATCTGAGGATGAAAAGCTATACTAAAAGTCAAGCTCATCCCCAAAGCCATCTGAAGACTCTGCCAAAAGCGCAATGTAAAGCACGGGTCTCGATCAGAAACAATAGTCACCGGTACTTCGTGTAGTCAAACTAACTCCTGAACCTACAACCTACCCAATCTGTCCATCGAATCTCTCACTCGAATGGGAAGAAAATGTGCTGACTTCGTCAGCCTATCGACCACAACCCAAACCACATCATATCCCTTCGGCCAGTGTGGAAGTCCTGATACAAAATCCATAGTGACGTTCTCCCACTTCCACTCAGATACAGGCAATGGATGTAACAATCCTGCAGGTTTTTGGTGTTCCATCTTTACTTGCTGACAAGTAAAGTATTGATAAATGAATCGGAGCACATCCCGCTTCATTCCCGTCCACCAGAACTGACGGCGTAGATTGTGATACATCTTCGTGCCCCCTGGATGCACTGCAAGACGTGAGTGATGAAACTCATGTACCACCTCAGCACGACACGACTCTGGCACAAACAATCGCCCTGATAACCTCAGACTCTGATCTGAACCCATCACCTATCCTGTTGTGTCTGTCCCACTGGTAATGCGATCCCATATCATCTGAGTTTCCTGATCGGTCCTCTGAGCCTCTAACACGCGTGCAACCAAAACGGGCTGTGAAACTACTGAATACAAGGTCGCGCCTCCCTCTGTCTCCCCGAGACACAGATCGAACTCCCCAACATCCCTAAGCATGTCCCACTCTCGCATAGCCACAGAAGTTAACGAGCCGTGAGATCTCCTACTGAGTGCATCAGCTACGACGTTTGCCTTACCCAGATGGTACAGCAAATCGAAGTCGTAGTCCTCCAATAGCTCCACCCATCTTTGCTTGCGAAGATTCAAGTCCTTCTGTGAAAATAAGTATTTTAGGCTCTTGCAATAAGAGAAGACCTCGAAACGCTTGCCATAGAGATAGTGACACCATATCTTCAAGGCAAAGACCACGGTTACCAACTCCAGATCATGTGTCGGGTAGTTCCTCTCGTGTGTCTTCAACTGTCGGGATCCATAAGCTACAACCTTGCCTTCCTTCATCAGAACGCAACCCAAACCCTCATATGAAGCGTCGCAGTACAGTGTAACCCAAACCCCGCTCAGGAATAATCAGCACTGGTGCACTAGTCAATCTCCTCTTCAGCTCCTGGAAAGCTGACTCACAAGACTCGCTCCATACAAACGTGACTCCCTTTTGTGTCAAACGCGTCATTGGTGCAGCAAGACTAGAGAAGTCTTTCACGAACCGCCGATAATAACCTCTCAGACCCAGAAAACTGTGGATCTCAAAAACATTCTTCGGTTGCTGCCAATCCGTCACTGCATCAGTCTTCGACGAGTCCACTAATACACCATCCTTTGACACCACGTGTCCAAGGAATGTCACCTCCATCATTCAAAACTCACACTTCTCGAACTTCGCATACAAGCAATGTTCTCTCAGAAGTTATAGAACAACGTGCAGATGCTCCTCGTGCATCTCCCTCGTGGGTGAATAAACCAGAATGTCATCCATGAACACAATTACAAAACTGTCTAAATAAGGGTGGAACATACAGTTCATCAGACCCATAAATGTAGCAGAGGAGTTCGTCAAACCGAACGGCATAACTAGAAACTCATAGTGACCATAACGAGTCCGAAAGGCGGTCTTGGCTATGTCCTTGTCCCTGATTCTCAACTGATGATATCCTGACCTCAAGTCAATCTTCGAAAAGCAACGAGACCCCCCCAACAGATCAAACAAGTCGTCAATCCTCAGCATCGGATACTTATTCTTCACCGTTACCTGGTTCAACTTCCTGTAGTCTATACACAACCACAACGAACCATCCTTCTTCCTTGAAAAGAGCGCTGGAGCTCCCATGGTGATGTACTCAAGCGTACAAATCCCTTGCCAAACAACTCTTGCAACTGTACCTTGAGTCTTCTCAATTCAGCCGGTGGAAAACGATACGATGGCATAAAGATGGGAGCAGCTCTTGGAACAAGATCGATAGAGAACTCCACATCTCGGCTCGGTGGCAACTCAAACAGATTGTCAAGGAAGACATCCGGATAGTCGCCCACCACATGGGGTAACTCCCCTCGAACCCCAACTGGCTCATCTAACCTGTGAGCAGAAAATATGAAACCCAAGTTCCCTCGACGTCGAGCAATGCTGGTCATAGACATCAATCCCACATCCCGATCACCCACAAAGTAAAAATAGTCACCCTCCGACATACAAAAACAGTCACCCTCCGGCGTACAAAGGCACGGTAGGTAGTCAGCCAGTCCGTCCCTAGGATGACGTCAAACGTGGTCATGTCTAGAATGATAAAATCAAACTCTAAACAACGACCGGCGACTCCTAACTCACAAGATCTGTAAACTCTACTCAACACCACATTCCCACTAACAGGGGTCTCTACACTCAATGTACTACCCAGCGGGTCTATCCGTAACCCCAATGTCGATGCAAAAGTAGAAGAGATAAAAGAATGTGATGCTCCTGTGTCGATGAAAATACTGGCCCATTATCTAAAGACTAGAAGAGTACCTCTAATCGTGGCTGGAGTAGCTGCAGCATCAGGTCCAACTGGTGCCTTAGAAGCACCGGGGTCAGCAAGAACATAAGCCCTAACCTGTGGCGGTCTGGTCTGCCCATCATAACCCTGAGTCGATGGCTACCTCACCGACTGCGTTGAAGCGCCTCCTTCCGTAAACCTCGACATCTGCGCCCTAGGCTGCTGCAGAGCCTGTCGACTTTGTACAGATGAAGTAGCTGACGCTCCTGTCGCACCCTGAACATTCCCTTCTCTGGGACAGTATCTGCGGATGTGTCCGGACTGACCACACCCAAAATAGATAGGTGGGTCTCTCGCCTATGACTGGACAGGCGCTGAACTCTGAGCTTGGCCCTTCTGCGGGCACTCAACTGAATGATGTCCCGGCTGTCCACAGCAATAACAGATCAATCCTCTCTGCTCTGGACTTCCTGTCGAAGCCATTAAAGGTGTACGTGCAGACGACTGCGGCTGAGACGATCCAGCAAAATAAGAACTAGGTCCAGACAACCTCTGGCGCTTGTTCCTGCGCCCCTGAAACTGTGTATCCCCACTGCTCGGCTAGTTCTTACTCTCTCTAATCCTACGGCTATCTGCCAACGAGTTCTCTACCTGGATAGCAGCTTCCACCAGCTTGATGTACACCTCCACATCTAGAGCTGCATCTCTATCCTTGATAGCAGGTCAGAGTCCCCTCTCAAACCTCTGAGTGCACAACTCCTCAGTAAATACCATCTCAGGTGCGAACCGCGATAGATTCACAAACTTAGCCTCATACTAGACCACAAAAAGGTTACCCTGAACAAGAGACAGGAACTCCTCTCGGTAAGTATCCCTCAAAGATCTCAGAAAATACTTCTCCAAGAAGACTCTCGTGAAAGCAGCCCACGTGTCATCTACCGTGGTCTTGGCGAACTTCCACTACTCTCTAGCATCTTCCCTCAGTTGGACCACCGCCAACTTTATGCGTAAAACATCCTCCTCGATAACCAGAGTATCGAAGATAGAGGTGGTCACTTCCAACCACTCAGTAGCAACTTTGGGGTCCGGCTCCCCAGAGAAGGTCGGAGGATCCAACCGCCAAAACTCCCGCATAGCTACAGAAGCCCTTGGCTCAGGAACCCGAACACTAGCCTTGGTCGCTTCTGCCATAGCTCTCATAGTGGCCAACATCAGTACCACCCACTTATTCCTGTGGGGCAGGAATGTTTCCTTCTTCTGGAACCTGAGCATAAGCATAAGCACGCCCTCGGACACGGCCTCGGCCCCGTCCCCGCACTCCCCACGTGGACATAATTCTATAGGAAGCAATATAACATGATAAGCTTTCCTACAACATGCTACTACGTAATATAAACACATAATCATGCTATCACATAGCCACTTAAGATCATATAAACACGTCTCACATACCGAGGAGAACTAACAAGATAGACTCGTCAATTTGGATAACCTATTCAGATTCTCTGCTAGAAAACACGTCGGCCAAACGAGTTTCTAACTTGGCTTCCAAACTTGTTATTCCAAACGCCCTGAGGTAAGACGCATCAATCCTGATATTTAACCTCCATACTCACATATACACAACCCTCATACTCAGAAAGCTATAAACATGTTATAAATCAACATTTAAACACATGCAAGCAAGCATACACAATCAACCTCACCAGGTGATAAACCTCTTTTCCATGGCTCTTAGGTATTCGAACTCAGAGCTCTGATACCAAGTTATCACGCCCTAAAACCCGAGGTCACGTGAAAATCCACCAAGCATCTATTTTATATGAAAGTATAGATTTTCATACACTGAAATTCGCCTGTTGAAACCAATGGAATACCCAACAAAAGTGTATCTCTCATACATAAATGACAAACAGTTCCAACATGCATACAGCATATCGCCTTACGGCGTACAAAACTTGCCTTCAGGAACTGGCAAACCAAAAAGAAAAACTATAAAAATCTTCCGCCACCGCGGGCACCACCAAAGCTACTCCTCATCCACAGCATCACCTGAAAATGGTTTTACAGAAAATTTCACCTGTAAGCCGAAGCCCAATAGAAATAGGTAATAAGCTGTAAAGAAGGAAAATATGCAACCATATGAGTGGGAGCTAAACTCAATCACAACCTAAAAAGGTTTTTCACAAACCCTAAGTTTTCCCATCAAACTACACAAGTCTTCCAAAACGGTTTTATTAACATAAAATCCTATTTTCATCCTTCAAACCATGCGATGCAAATATTGCAAATAACCAATCATAGTTAAGGAAAAATAGTAATCAAAAGCATTGTTCCCTCACAGAATGTACCATCATGAAAAAGAAGAAGAATATGATCCTATGTACCGACTCCATCATAAGGGGAAAGAGGTAATAACTATAGACCCCTGTCCATTATCTAATCCCCATGCATCATGAGACCGGTTAGATAAACACAAGTTCTATACGAAGCACCTCAACATAAAGCTTAATTTACGGGCCTGACAACCTGAGGATACAAAGCACCCAACTAACTCAATTTACAGGGACTAACCCGAAGGAATTGAGTACCTACACTGCACACGTTTTTGGACTTACACCGATGGCAACTCGTGCCAAATACACGTCATCTTGGTACATCTAGATAATCTTCTAAAAATCGAACTGTAGCACCAACTATAAAATCTTTTCGCAAATATACATTATACATGTATATAGATCCATCCATCAACATGAAGATCAACAAAACATTTCAAAATGTTTTCCCCAAAAGTAATTATAGAACGCATGTATAAGCAAGAGATCCAATCCATGAGAAACCATGAAGATCAAACCAAAACATGTAAAAACATATTTTTATAAACGTTTTAGAAAGGGAGCCACAACCCCAAGGGCTTGCTCCAAACCTCTAAAAACACGTTTTTCATCAAAAACCAAACCTTTTTCTCAAAAGAAACCCAACCATTTTCCCAAAAGAACCACCAAAAAGCCAAGGCAAACAGCCAACATTTCAGTCGACTGGACCCCACCCTAGTCGACTGAAAAATACACTGGAAAAACAATATTTTTCAACCCGAGGCACTTCAATCGACTGAATCATCAAGTCCAGTCGACTGAACCTCCTAACTCAAGATCCAGTCGACTGAACTCATGGGTCCAGTCAACTGAACTTACCTAGAAAATGGTTTTCGCTATGGTTTTGGCCTTCACGCCTTAAACCAAGCTTCAAAAACACCTATTTTGATACCTAAAGGCTTACCCGAGCCTAAGGCTATCACAACACGTCGCAAGAAACACCCAACAACCAATTTCATCCAACCGAAACGCCGAAAAATAGTTTTAATCCAAAATTGAATCTAGAACATAAAATCACATTTCATGCATTTTTAAGCGATGAAACAGTATAAGATTACATATAGTACCTTTATACAACAGTTGAATTTGAGATGCTACCTCGTTGGGTCAAAAACCCGATGCTTCAATCTACATGCAAATTCGAGCTTCGTGGAAATCAAATTTCGTCCGGATAGATGCGTAGACCACGATGCCAATAGCAAGGATCGGCTGTTGGTTCGTCAAAAACTAAGCCCCGGGCCCCCGAGAAGTTAAAGAGAAGGCAGAGAGAATTTGGAGGAAACTTAGGAGTTAAGTTTTGAAAATATTTTTTGAAAATATCTAACTCCAGATATTTATAGGCCTCCAAAATATTTTTTTTTTTAAATTTTTGATATTCGCACCGTAACTCCCTACAACCTCGAGAAGCAACCCCGCATGCCCGGTTTAATCAAAATAGGCATCGTAATACATAAAAGCATATTAAAGCAAAAATGCCAAAAAGGCGTCAAAACACCGAATATGCAATTAAATCAAAAAAAGAAAAGGTTCAGGGTCCCACACATCCTATAAGAACTTTAAACTTCTTCAAATGGACGTAAAAAGTGCTTTTCTTAAATGGTTTTATAAATGAGGAAGTGTATGTTGAACGGCCACCTGATTTTGAGGACTATAATTATCCAAACATGTATTTAAACTAACAAAAGCATTGTATGGTTTAGAACAAGCTCCTCAAGCTTGGTATGAAAGACTAAGTAATTTTTTATTAGAAAATGAATTTACAAGAGGAAAAATTGACACAATTTTATTGATCGAAATGAACAATGAAGATATGCTTATTGTGAAAATATACGTAGATGATATTATTTTTGGTGCTACTAATGAAAAGTTTTTTTTTTTGGATAATTACTAATGAAAAGTTGTGCAAGGAATTTTCTGTATGCATGCAAAAGGAGTTTGAGATGAGCATGATGGGAGAGCTCATGTTATTTCTTGGACTCCAAATTAAGCAAGCAAGGAATGGAACCTTCATCAACCAATCAAAATATCTACGTGAATTGCTCAAGCATTTCAAAATGGAAGATGGAAAGGTTTTGGGCACTCCAATGAGTCCCTCAACCAAACTTAACAAAGACGAGCAAGAAAAACCGGTAGATACTAAGCTCTACCGAGGTATGATTGGTAGCTTACTTTATTTAGTTGCAAGTAGACCTGACATAATGTTTAGTGTATGTATGTGTGCACGATATCAAGCATGTCCTAAAGAATCACACTTAATTGCTGTAAAAAGATTCTTAAGATACTTAATTGGCACCATACGTATAGGCTTATGGTATCCTAAATTTACTTCTTTTGAAATGATTAGTTATTCTGATGCGGACTTTGCTGGTTACAAAATTGATCGCAAAAGAAAACCATGCATATTTCCATCCTTAAAACCATGCATATCAATAATGCAGACAACGTTTTCACAGTTAAAGAAAAACAGTAACCAAAATATTATTTTTCACTCGAATCACACAGCCGAGAACAAAACATTATTTTTCCACTCGGATCACACAACCGAGGAAAATAAAACGATAAAATGAATCCTATGTACCGACTCTGCCACACACATGGACAAAGGTAACAACTATGGACTCCCGCCTATTACGCTAAAATCACTCAGGGCCTACTAACTAATGACAAGTTCTATACGGAATCACAACAATGTAACGACAAAGGTAACAACTACAGACTCTTACCCATTACTATAAAGCTGCTCAGGGCTTGCTAAGTAATGATAAGTTCTATATGGAGTCACAACAATGTAACCACTTAGTTTATGGGCCCAAAACCTGAGGGTACTAAGCACCCACGGGACCTACTCTACACACATTTTCGAACTTCCACCGAGGAGCAATAGAAGCCCAACTCAATACACCCACTGTCACTGTACATCTATAGAGATCATTTAAAAACCAGTACTAGCTCAACTACGAAAAACCCGTAAATAGTTATACATCAACATGTATAAAAGGAGATCCAACATCCATCAACATGGAGATCTACAAGCATGTAAAAACATACTTTCATTAAACGTTTTAAAAGCTAAGACTCAACCTCAAGGGTTAGCTCCAAACCTCCAAAAATACGTTTTCAATATTTTCACAAAACTCCGTTTTCAAAACCACCTTTTGAAAACTATGAACATCCACAAGTCATGTAGTGCCCCTGTCCCGTTTTAATATAAACCAAGTATAATTTTGGAACCAACCCAATGTAAAAATCCTTTCTTTGGAAACTGTCTTTAAATAACCCATATGTGCCTCTGGATCAATTATGAGAAACTTGGTTCGAAACAATTTTCAACGTTGAAACCCAACGGAGACCGCTCGAGTAGACACCCCACCGCTCGAGCTCTACACACCAGAGAGTTTTTGCTTAAAAACTGTGAAAAATGCTTATATGCTTGGAAACTTGGTTCAAATGATTGATTTTCTTAAACCTGTTTTGAGAGGATAAAACCAAGGAAGGAAAATACGTAATTGAGAACAAAATTGTCATTCATTATAAACCAAACCTTTCTGCCAAAATCATTCCTGGAAATATCAAAACACCTAGCTCAATCAAAATAATAGCGTCTTCACATGCATGCAACATATGATCGTGTGACCCTAAGGTTTTATAATAGTAATTTGGTTCAAAATTACAATAATCCAACCATTCAAAAGAAGGGATTACATCTATACACTTTCATTTCTCAAAAGTTAACTATTCAAAGAAATAATGTAATCCTATTAACTTTTCCCAGAAATCTATCAACCACTGGTCTTACTCCATGGCCTTCTTTTCGCCGTCACCTGAAATGTTGTTAAACAACATGAACCGAAGCTCGTAGGAATAAGATTAAAATTGAATACATGCATGACATGCGAAGATGGTTATGTAAGATACACAAAGAAACTTGATCACTTCATAGTATTTGTTCTGAAATAGGTTTTCCTTACATAACCGAGTTTCGTATAGAAGGATTGCTACTCCATGTTTTCCTTTCATACCCATAGGAATACTCATCTTTACCATTAATTCATCAATTTTACTATTCTTAATTAACCCAAACCATTTCATCGTCTTACCATATTACCAAATTGAGATGTCTCTAACCCAAGTTCATCACTACTCACACACACTCACACACGCTTTACCAACTCCTTTCATGTTTCACCAATTCATTGTTCAAAATCATAAGCACCGGCATCGGACGAGCATATAGACCCTTGTAGCATTACACTCAATCTGACTACACGGGCCCCGTGAGGTAAGGGTAGGTTCTATACCCCGACACGACTAACGTCTTTTCTCGATCACTAGCCGATAGGCAGAGAACCCAACTACGTCCTTTCCCGGTCATTAGTCGGTGGGCAGAGAACCTGAATACGTCCTTTCCCAATTGCTAGCCGGCGGGTAGATAACCCAATCTGCGCAATTTTTTGGACTTTCACCGAGGAGCAACTCGTACCCAACCTTAAACAATTCAGAAACCGGTCCTTTTAAACGTTTCACAACACAACACACACATGTGAGTCCAACCCAAATGGTTCCTCTCACCAACCTATTTCATTATACAATTCCATTATCCACATTTCCATTAATCTCGGCTCAAAACCGAATTATTCATCACATGGCTTCAAATTCACAAATTTATTGGTTTTATTCAACAAAACCCACTTTTGACTCGATATCAACATATGTCACATGAATTTATGAAATTAAATTCACAATAGGTTATGATAACCCTCAATTTAACCATTAATCATATCAACTTCCCTATACAACACCCTTAAACCTAAAAGCCCCAATTTCCATGGTCTAACCCCAAAACACAAACCCAAAATTCTTATTTCTCGCTCTAATCATAAGATAGAACAATGTCATGATAGGTTAATGTTAAATCCCTCACAAATCTAAGATTCAACCCTCATTATCACCCAACACAAACTTAGGGTTTCAAAAATCACATACTTTATGTCTTTATGTTCACAAATTAGAAAATACGACACATATCACTTAAATATTCAAAGAATCATGAATCCTACCTTTTTAATGCTAGATCTGTAAGCAAAAGCCTCGGATGAGCTCCAATCGCTTGAATCTCCAACCACGTGGTGAAAACAACGTCTCCAAGGCTAAGATCGAGTCTTCAACGGCCGAACCACCGAGAGGAAGGCAAAGAAACCCACTCCAAGAAGCCAAACAAGCCCCTATTACCTCTCAAACCCAAACCCTAACACTCACCCATGCTTTAGAGAGAGAGACATAAGGAGAAAAAAATGAGAAAAAGAAGGTCCATGCCCCTTTTTAAAATATCAGGTCCGCGACTGTTCGCTCAAGTAGACCCCCACCGCTCAAGTGGTCGCACTCCAGAAAATTCCCTGCCACCTCACCGCTCGAGCGGTCAGCCTGGGCTGAGATTCTGAATTACTGAGGCTGTAGTAGACCCGTATATGCACAAGGCATTACTCAACAACATTTTTCCATAAACCCATCCTCAACCATTACTAACAAGCACACAAACTCAAGAATAAACTTTCATGCATGGCTTATGTTCCCAAATATATTCACAGATCATGACATATGTGTTTTTCATAAATTAGCAAGAAAATAACAAAGGTCCGGGTCGCTACAAGTCATATCATGTAGTAAACCAGTAAAAGCGAAAGACATGCTTTTTATCCGAACAACATGGTTTAAATATAAAACATGATATATAAAGCATTTCAACCGGTAAAAAAGCATATAACTGCACGTAGCATAACTGGCCAACCATCACTGTCATGTCCCGACACCCGAGTGACATGAAACACCCACAAATAAACTCCCAAGGAATAAGAAATTTGATAAAAAGTTCCATTGAGGATGAAAAATAACTTTTTTCAAATCATTCGACCAAAAATGGGTGAAAACGGTTAAGAAATTTTGACATACCCTCACTCTTTTGGTCATAACGTTTTCTACAAAAAGAACTTTATAGTGGGAGAGGTGTTATTGGAAAGAAGACTTCTGGGGTTTCGATTTGAGTACAAAAATGACCCCATAAAGGCCCGAAAATGGCCCTACGACCACAGCGCTCGCTGAGCGCTCACAAAGCGCTTGAGCACCTCTCCACCAGAGAGCAGTGCTCGCTCAGTGTCCGCTTGGCGCTTGAGCGCCCTTTAGCATGCACTAACGCTCCAAATCATCCCTGTTCCGAGTTTCAAGCCCTAAAACTTTCAAACACTCACTATGATACTTCAAAACACATATAAACTTATCAATCCACATAATATTAACACCCACGGACATATACGAGCCCAAAACTATCACAGAACCTGGAAAGAAACATTCAAATACGGTTCCATCCAACCAAAATGATGAAAAATAGTTTTTAAACTAAAAACCCAATTTATCGAAACATAAATCACTTTTTCATGCATTTTAAGATGGTAAAACTATACACGATTGCACGTAGTATCCCTTTAAGATAATAGAGTCTAGGATCCTACCTTGTTGAGTTAAAAACTCGACGTCTCGATCCACGTGAAAAAATGAACTTTACTAGAATGAAATTTCGTCTGGATGAAAGCGTAGCCCACCATGAGGATACTAAGGATCTGCTGTTGGATCGTCGAAAACCGAGCCCCAGGCCCCCGAGAAGTTAGAGAGAAGGCAGAGAAAAAAAGAGAAAACTTAGCGTGTAAGTTTTGAAAATATCTAACGCGAGATATTTATAAGCCACGAAAATATCTTTTTTTTAAAAAAAAAAAATTTGCACCACAACGCCCTGTTAGGGTTGGTATACTGAAAATCATGTTTTTAGTATTTAATTTTATTTTAATAAAATTAATTTTCTATTTTATG
>JAUMHN010081338.1:0-25989 GCA_032360265.1 Heliamphora ciliata
GCGCTTTACATCGCGCTTTTGGCAGTCTTCAGGTGGCTTTGGGGACGAGCTTGACTTTTAGTACAGCTTTTCATCCTGAAACCGACGGTCAGTCTGAGAGGACCATCCAGATTTTGGAGGACATGTTGAAAGCGTGCATGCTTGAGTTTTGGGGTTCTTGGGAGGATCACCATCATTGGCAGAGTTTGCATACAACAACAGCTATCAGTCTAGTATTGGGATGGCACCGTATGAGGGTTTGTATGGTAGACCGTGTAGATCGCCAGTATGTTGGACAGAGGTGGGAGAGACCGCAGTTTTGGGACCCGACTTCGTACAGGAGACGACGGAGTAGATTACCGTGGTTCGTCAGCATATGGTGACAGCTTAGAGCCGCCAGAAGAGTTATACGGATCAGAGGAGGAGACTGTTAGAGTTTACAGTGGGAGATCATGTGTTTTTTAAGGTCTCACCACGCAGAGGGTTGATGAGATTTGGTCATCGCGGGAAGCTGTCACCTCATTTTATTGGACCGTTCGTGATCCTGGAAAGGATTGGGGTGGTAGCATACCGTTTGGCTTTGCCACCTCAGTTAGCATCTGTACACAACGTCTTTCACGTTTCTATGCTTCAGAGGTATTAGCCAGATCCATCTCATGTGTTAGATTGGACTGAATTGCGAGTTGATGAGGATATCACGTACGAGGAACGCTCAGCAAGGATTCTAGATACAAAGGAGCAAGTGTTACAGGGGAGAACGATTGCGTATGTCAAGGTTCAGTGGCCTCATCACGGAGTTGAGATAGCGACTTGGGAGCTTGAGTCTGGGATGCGTGTTAGATATCCAGATATGTTTACCTCGTGACCTTGTAGAGAATTTTGGAGGCAAAATTTCTTAAGAGGGGGAGAGTTGTGAGACCCCGAACCTTGTTAATTTTGATATATATAAATGTTGACGTGTTTTTCCTTCACGTTATATATCATCGATGCTTGGTTTATGTTTTGGGTTGTAGAACATGTATAGATGTGTTTTAAGCTTTCCCAGACCTTGTTTATGCATGTTTGGGTTGGTCTTAGAACACCAAAATCGAGAAAAAATAGTAGGTTGAAAAGCCTAAGGTTCAGTCGATTGGACAGCTATGTTCGGTCGACTGAATAGCTTTTTTCGAGTTTGGTCGACTGAACCAAGGGGTTCGATCGACTGAACTATGGCGGTTTGTGTTTCTCGAGGCACTTCAATCGACTGAAGTGCTCTCTTCAGTCGACTAAACAGTGTTTTTGGCGTGCCTATATGTATTCCAGCCCCTGGAATGTTTGGAGAAAAGCTTCATTCTTCATTTCCTCTGCCTTCTCTCTACATTTTGACCCGCCCGAGTCTAGTTTTTGACGATCAGCTTGTGGATCCCTGCTATTCACGCTGGTAGCATCGCGCTCATCCGATTTGATTCTCGTTCCGACGAGACCCAGTTTTTGAGGCATCGGGTTTTGACCCAACGAGGTAAGATTCTAGACGTATGAAATGTCACCGATAGAAAATGCATGAAATGTCATATCTATGTGTAAACCTTGGTTTTTCGGGTAAAAAACATGTTTTTCGATTTTCTTAGTTTAGTACATCATGTGACATGTGATTTTTATGATTTTCAAAGGGCGTTCCTGAAAACAGTGGTTTTTGTTGGAAAACGGAGGATTTTTATGGAAATCTCAACATTTTATGTTTTGGAGATTTGGAGCTCGCCTTCGGGGTTGAGTCTCAGGTTTTGTAACGTCTTGTTGAAAACGGGATAAAACATTCTGAAAATGCTTTGTGTGATCTCCTTGTTGAAGGACGGATCTAAATACATGTATAATGAATTTTGGGAAAAAAGGTTTTGTAGTTGAGCTACAGTTCTATTTTTAGAAGATTATCTAGATGTACCGGGATGACGTGTATTTGGTACAAGTTTCCCTCGGTGTAAGTCTGGAAACGTGCGCAGTGTAGGTACTCAGGTCCTTCGGGTTAGTCCCCGTAAATTGAGACGGATGGGTGCTTAGCTCCCTCGGGGTCATAAGTCGTAAATTGAGTGGTTACGTTCATGGTGCTCCGTATAGAACCTGTGTGTATCTAGGCGATCCCACGATATCTGGGGGTTAGATACTAAACAGGGGTCTATAGTTGCTACCTCTATCCTCTTGTGATTGAGTCAGTACATAGGATCTTACTCTTCTTATTCCGCGATTGTCCATTCCACGAGGGAACAATGTTTTGATTACTGTTTTTCCTTAACTATGATGGTTTACTTGCATTATTTGTAAATTCATGGGTTTAAGGATGGAAACAGGGTTTTATGATAATAAAACCATTTGGGAGGCTTGTGATGGCCTGATGGGAAAACTTGTGGGTTTTTGAATGGAAAACCATTTTGTGTTTGTGGTTGAGTTCACTTCCATCATGTGATTGCATATTACCTGCTTTACAGCTTTATAGTCTATTTTCTATTGGCCTTCAGCGCACGAGTGGTACTTTTTGTAAAACTATTTTCAGGTGATGATGTTGAAGCGGTGTAGCTCTGGTGATGCTTGTGGTGGCGGTGATGCTTGTGGTGGCGGTGATGCTTGTGGTGGCGGAAGACTTTTATAGTTTTCCTTTTGGTATGCCTATTCCTGAAGGCAGTTTTGTACGCCATAAGGCGATATACTTATGCATGTTATACAGGGTGTTTACTGTTCATGAGAGATGCATTTTGGGTTTTCCTTTGATTTCAGCAGGTCGATTTGAATGTTTGAAAACCAATTTTTTGTAAAACTAGTGTTTGGTGGTTTTTCACGTGACCCTGGGTTTTGGGGGGTGACAATCTCACATGCATACAAGTCATGAATCTAAGGCCTTAGGGCCTTATAAAAGAATTCCACCAACCCAACTACAATTCTCGAGAATAATAAAATAATTACAAAGACAATAATAACCAACTCTAGCAAAAATAACCCAAGAGGTCACCATGACCGTTCTTCTCATTTGATTACATGCTACTCTTTATCACCAGAAAAGTGTTTAAATAACGTGAGCTGAGGCTCATAGGAAATAGACTAATGATGAACAAATGCATGACATGCGAGGATGGCTATGTGAGATGCACCACGTAGTTTTATCTAAAAACTAAGTTCATTTTCAAACCAAGTTTCATTCACATAACTAGATTTTATAACCAAACTAATTCCACTTTAAGCACAACAACATATTTTTTCCCCATTAACTTCCTTATTATTTCAAACCGATCAATGCTTTACATTCCCAATTACCTTCCCCATTTACCACAATTTCCAATCGTTCAATTAAGGTTTTTCAAACATAATTCCATTCATGGTTTTCATACATTTAATTACTTTCAACCATTAACCATGGTTTTTCAAATTCGAACCAATTATTGATTTAATTAAGTACCAAAACCCGGACGGCGCTTATAGCTCGCGCGTAGTTATCACAACCGGGCCACGCGAGGCCCGATGGATAAATACCCATTTTATAACCCGACACAAAGAGCACACATTTTCAGTTTTCCTAAAAAACATTGATGGGTGGGCCGCCCAAGAGCACGTTTTTACAGGGATTAACCCAAAGGAAGAGCCAACCTTACAATACGTAAGTTTTTGGTCTTTCACCGAGGAGCAACTCGCGCCCAAACTTAATTATCCAATCAAATCATACGGTACCTTAATTAGATCATTTGCATCAAAATCAACGCATGTCCAACCCAAATATGGTTCCTCTCGTCAATACCCAACACACTTAGGGTGAAGCCATTAAGCACACACGTTGGTTCACATTCACTTTACATTCGGGTTTAATTAATCCAAACCCTAATTAATCATCACGTGATTTTGATTTTTGATCATATTAAATGTTATCATGATTCATTTATTTGAATAACACGGGTTAAACCCCCAAATTAACATCTCATAAGATTTGTATTCGATAATTAATCAAATTTACATAAAATTCCCAACCCATCATCCACCATTTTCGTACATCTTTGCAAATTTATAAAATTTATACACAAATAGATTAACATAACCTCAATTTGTCCAAAAACTCAATCAATTTCGTTATCCGAGTCTCCAACCCAAAAACCTCCAAATTTTCATGAATTTGGCCCAAACCAAACCCTAGTTTCTCCCTTTTCAAATCAAATCATCTCTAATAACCATCATAAGATAGATTTCACCCAAATCATGCTTAAAGCCCATAAACAACATGCTAAAACATTTCTCACCAACTTAGGGTTTTAAAAACATAATTTTTTCATCTATTTAAGTAATTCCAACAAAACACAACTCATATACATACAATGATTAAGATTAGTCTTAGATCCTACCTCTTAGACATTCAAAACTCAAGATCCAAGGTTCTAGAAAGCTCCACCATTACAAGTCACCAACTGAACGATGCCAAGGATGTTTCCAACGCGTAGCTTCAACTTCCAACGGATGTTCACTCAGGAGAATGACAAGAAATCCATCCTAGGGGTGCAAGGAGGGCCATAAACATCACCCAACCCAAACCTGTGGTCACCACTCCTGCTCTAGAGGGAGAGAGAGGAGCAATGAATGAAAAAGAAATGTTAAAACCAGCACTTATAAGCTGCTCGCTAACAGTCCGCTCGAGTGGACCCTCCCACCGCTCGAGCGGTCCCCACCTACCAGACTCTCGGCCACCTATCCACTCGAGTGGGCTCCTCACAGTTCAAGCAGTCAGCACTAGGTGAAGATCTAAATAAAAGATGCCAAAACTGAATCGAAATATAAGCCAAACACCTCACAACGATGTTTCCATGCACTACTAAACCTAGGGTCCTCATCACCCATCATGACATGATTAAAGTTTTAATTCTCTCACCAAATTAGCACTTTTCCCAATTCCATCGAAGGTCTCAAAACAAGTTTTAAATAAATCCTCAAAATAAAAGGGGACCTGGTCCTTACAAGCCGCAAGGAGGGGAAGAAAACGTATAATTATTTTAGGAGTGGGGCCACTGGACATTATAAGTGGGATTGTCTGAAAGTTAGACAGGAGATCATTTGTTACTGTTGTGGTAAAAAAAAACACATGGCCTTGTAGTGCGTACATTGAAGGATATTAACATAATTGTCTAACGAAAACAAACAGATGGGGGACAAAGGACCAACTGGGAGCATACCAGACAAATGAGAGAGACCGATGGAATAACCAAGGATTTCAAAATGAGTGTCGACCATAATGAAACAAGATGCATAAGCTACACCTGACGTTGTAATAGGTATTCTTACTGTTTTCTATAGAGATACGTTTGTTCAGATAAATCCAAGATCAATACGTTCACTCATATCACTCATTCTTTGCCCGTCGATGCTATAACAATTGAACCACTTGACTGTGTGATATTAATCATTACACCGATAGGTAAGAATATGTTAAAGCAAAGTATGTGCCAAAACTATTTGAGAGATTAGGAGATAAAGACATGTTAGTTGATTCGATGCCGTTAAGTACGATAGGTTTTGACCCAATACTTGGGATGGTTTGGTTGTTATCGTATCATGCGTTGTTAAACTGATCATTAAAATACCTGAGGAGATATAATTTGTATTCGAAAGGGATAGGAGTGAGTTTCATTTTTAAAATTTTAAGGTTGTTACAAAAAGGGTTGCCAAAGTTTTTGGCACTAGTAATTAATATAGAGTTGAGAGGGAAAGAACTTTTAAGATGCTAGTTGTTTGCGAGTTTCCATATGTATTTTTAGAGGATTTACTGGGAATATCGCTAGATCGAGAAGTTGAGTTTGCAATTGACTTATGTCCAGGCACGATGCTTATATCCTTTCCACCTTATAGAATGTTACCTATTGAGTTTTGAGAGTTGGGGGACCCATTGTAAGAGTGATTGGACAAGTGTTTCATCAGTCTTAGAATCTCACCTTGGAATACACGTGTTGTCTGTAAAGAAGAAGAGTGGAACTCTAATAATATGTATCTGATTATCGTCAGCCGAGTAAAATCATTATTAAGAGTAAGTATCCTATATGTTAGGTAGATGTTTTGCTCGATTAGTTGGAAGGGAATTAATGAAATTAATTAAGGATTATAAGCATACGGTCCATTGTTAACCAGGGTAGGCCAACATAGTGGCAGTCACACTAAATTGAAAAGCGTTAGGAAAGTATAACACATTTTCGAGCGACGCGAAGTAATTCTTCTTCAAAAGTGATTGTTTGAAACCAACATAACGATAGGTAAGGCTAAAATTCATTAGAAACTCATAGTTGAAGGCTAATGTGGCTAAACCAAATCCAAACTGTTAAATGATTGAGTAGTCAGGTAGACAAGGTAGTGATGGGCGCAAATGTTGAGGGCAAGATGGGTTATAACTAGTTACCTCAAGGAGTCATGATTTTTGGGCAACTGTGTAGATTGACTAAGTTGTTATAGGATCTAATCGTTGAGATAACTATTTTTTTCTTCTATGGATCGGGTAGCACAAATACATTTTTAACGAGATCGTTTGCTTTCATGCCATTCGTCTTTATGATTATTTGTCTTAATGCCGACCGTCTCCATGGAGCGCCAGTTTTGTTGGTAGCAGAATGAGAATTCTCATTTTTCGTTTAGATTCTGACCAAGTCTTGCAAGAGGCATAGAGGAATTAGTTTTAAATTTTTGCATAGCTTCTCGTTCGTAAACATATGACCAATCAGAGAGGACGATTCAAACTTTGGGGGATGTGCTCCAAACGTGTGTTTTGGACTATTCGAGAAGTTGAGAGGGACGTTTATTGATCGAATTCGCTATAACGATAGTTTCTAGTCAACCATGGGAATGGATTCTTCCGAATCATTGTGCAGTAGAAGATGACAAAGCCTAACCTGTTAGAAGAAAGTTAAAGAAAGAAAGTTGCTCGAACCCCAGATCGCTCAAGTCATTACAGACGAGATTAAGGTAATGCGAGAGAGGTTAAAGCAGTCACAATGCAGATAGAGACGCTATGTGGATAATTGTAAACGTGACCTTGAATTTGAAGAAAGAGTTTAAAGTAGGAGATTATGTGTTCTTAGAATTATTGCCATCGGAAGGAGTGATAAGATTTGGAAAAAAGGGAAATTGAGACATTGTTACATTAAATAGTATGAAGTTCTCAAGAGGATAGAAAACACAGCGTATCAATTAGCCTTACCATCGGAGTAGTGAAGATTGCACAAAGTATTTCATATCTTGATACTGAGGTAGTTCGTCACGCCCCAAATTTTGGGTCACGCGAAACACCGATAAACAACTAAGATAGCACCCAACCCGAGAATACACTTTCAAAATAAACCATACAAGCATTGTATATAATCTCCAAACGGCTTATATTACACGGCACCAACGCCGAAAAACATGTTGTAATATACATGTTCAAAACTAACAAAAAGGAAGACTATAGCTCATCCACCCCTCCAGCAACCCCGGATCAACCTGCGTGACCGGTACCTGAAAAACATTTCAAATCCCACATTGTGAGCCAAAGCTCAGCAGAAACTAAACATCACATGCAATATAAGCTAAACATGCTAGGAAAACGCAGTGTAGTTTTTGACTCTCTTTCAATCCTTAAAACAGTTTGAAAACATGGTTGACACGAACCCCAAAGATAATAGATATATATGCAACACATGAACATATATCTAAACCGGCTCACAAGCCCCAACAGGCTAACTCATGCAATCCATGCACTACGCTCAACACACTATGAGCAGCACACCCAACATATATCTCTCCAGAACCTCGTCTCCGTCCTTCAGAGTCACATGCACTGTCTTTAAGATCACGTTCCATCCTTGAAATTATGCATATCATCCCAATAGATATCATGCCACATTTAAGAAAAAGTAGTAAAAACACATAAGGGTAACAACTATAGATTCCTGCCCATTATCCTAGTCCTGAACCACTTAAGGCCTGCTAGGTAATGACAAGTTCTATACGGAGCTACAATAACAACACCATTCATGAAGGCAACCGACTCTCTTTATGGATTTCCACGATCGATGGAAGAGCATCCAATACCACGTTTACGGGGATCAACCCGAGGGACCGTAGCAAACCTACTATGTGCACACAACACAAGGATCTTCTCGAGCTTTAACCAAAGGACTACTACCCCAACTAACTTTTCTCAGGCTTTCCCCGAAGGATCTCAATCCCATCTAACGCATGCCACCAATGCAACTCAACGCACGCAACCCGTGCAACATGCAACACATGCATCCACTCCTCAGAGCCCATATATACATGCCTATAAAACTATGAATTTTAAAGCATAAATCACATTACTCCCTTACGTAATTTGTACATAAATAAACAGTTATAAAAGCACATAACTAGTTATAAACGCACATAGCCACATATAAATTCACATCATGATGCCAGCTGCCATATAACTTGACACGACATCCATGCCACGCACCCGTCACCCATCCACACACCGGGATAACCAACCACAAAACTAAGCCTAGCTCGGAGGCTAACACCAAAACCGTAAAACCCCCGCTTTTCACAAACCAATGTCTTTTTCCCGAAAGACCCACGGGCCCTAAACAAGCCCAACACAGCCATCACAACCCACGACAATCACACGCGTCCAACATAAACCCAACGGTGAATAAACACCATGCACCTAACCGTGCACCAACACCCACGTCAAACCACGCACGTCACCCAATGATGGCACCCAAACAAACACCCAAGGCCACTACACGACCCCCAAAACGATAACACGATCAATCGAACCCCGAAACCCCACCACCGAACCACAAACAGAACACAACCCAGGTTCAGTCGACTGGACCCCAACCCCCAGTCGACTGAACAACACACTAGAAAAGCCCAGAATGCCCTAAACACACGATTTAGTCGACTGACCCCATGGTCCAGTTGACCGAACCCAAGAACCAAGATCCAGTTGATCGAACCTCACGGTCCAGTCGACCGAACTGAGGCGACACAGGTTTTTGAGCAACGGGTTCAGCCTTTCAAACCTCGAATCAACGCCTCCAAACACCCATCCGACACAGTCGAACATCCACACGCCTAGGCCTAACACCAAGACCACGAAAGAAACTCCCGACACCCGATTCCATCCACTAAAATCGTCGAAAAAATAGTTTTTAGCCCAAAAACCCAACTTTTACGTGAAATCAGATCTACAGCAATCTAACCATTAAAAACATACACGATTACACGTAGCACCCTTATATGACATGAGAGTCTATGATCCTACTTCGGTGAGTTAAAACCTCAATGCCTTGAATCACATGCAAAATCGAGCTTTGTCAAAATAGAATTCTGTCCGGATGAACGCGTAGCCCACCATGCCAATAGTAGGAATCCGCTGTCTGATCGTCAGAAACTGAGCCCTGGGCCTCCGAGATCTTAGAGAGAAGGCAGAGAGAAAAAGTAAAAACTTACTTGAGTAGTTTTGAAAATATCTAACTCCAGATATTTGTAGGCCTCCAAAATATCTTTTTTTGAAATTTTTTGAAATTCGGACCATAACATCCCACAGCCCTGGGAACCTGCCCCGCATGCATATCTAACCCCGATCATGCATTAAAAGCATATAAACATGCAAAAGTGAAAACGCTAAATGCGCGTCAAAAAATGCCGAAAAAGAAAATGGGTCAGGGTCTCACATAGTTCAGGTTAGACCTTTCTCACGTTTCGACAATAAAACCTCTCGACCTCCAGGAGCCGACGCGAATGCTAGATATAAAAGAATAAGTCATGCGATGCAAAGTGATTTCAATAGGAGAAAATGCTGTGGCAGAGTCATTCGATTGAAGTAGCCACCTTAGAACGGGAGGAAGTTATAAGAAAGAAGTATCCACATCTTTTTGAGTAAGGTACGTAAATTTCGAGGACGAAATTTGTTTAAAAAGGGTAGATTGTAATAACCCGTATTTTCAAAACTAAAAGAAAAGAAAATGTGAATCAAATTTTAACCAGTTCATTAGTTATAAGAAAAAATTTTGGAACCTAACTCCTTGGAGAAGAGCTAAACTAAACTTTGAATCTTCTTAAACCCGAGAATTGAAATGGGCCAAGCCTAGTGTTGGTTTAAAGTTATAAAGCTTGAAAACTCAAGTTCATAAGCCCAATGAAGAAAGAAATAGAAGGTTTGGCCCAAAACTTAAATAAGACCCAAATATAATCGAGGCTCATTTCTTCAATAAAACCCAAACACACACATGGCCCAAAACTAAGAATGAGCCCCAAGAAGGAAGAATGACCCAACTCATGTAAGGCCCAAATTCTTTAATTTATCCCCACGAAAGGCTAAAGACACCCATGGATCAGGCACAATCCAACTTTAATGCATAACAAATCATTAATTCCTTTGGCCCAAATTTTTGACTCGTGTGATTTAATACAGTATTTTTACTTTAATTATATATATATATATATAAAGTGGCCGGCCAAGTGGGCTCCACCTTTCCTTAATTTAAGAAAAGGTACCCCTAATTTAGAGAAAATATGTACCTTGGTGTGGGATTTTATGGAAGATTAATCATTACTTTTAGGGAAATTATATCTTGACTTGTATGTATATATATATATATA
Organism: Heliamphora ciliata; assembly: GCA_032360265.1. Lineage (NCBI taxonomy): Eukaryota > Viridiplantae > Streptophyta > Magnoliopsida > Ericales > Sarraceniaceae > Heliamphora > Heliamphora ciliata. The sequence continues at coordinate 10,588 of JAUMHN010081338.1, forward strand.
TATATCATCTTTTGAGCCAAAATATTTATATTTGAATTTATATAAACATCTATCTCATGGAAATGTCAGTCAAATGAAATTCAAGTTGAGATGTAAATAAAATTCAATGAAATGAGATTGAAATTCAAATTGAAATCCAAAAGATTTCCACTATAAATAGAGGACCCTCAACGCCCACTCCTCACATATTCGGCTAAGGCGAAAGAGAGAGAGAGAGAGAGAGAGAGAGTAAGAAGAAGAAAAAAAAGAAAGAAAGAAAGAAAGAAGAAAATGAAGAAGTTGATTCGATTGAGCTAAAGCTAAGTCAATCGTCTTTGATCAAGAACAATGAGGTAGGAACTCCTAAGAACCCTCTTTAACCTTCTCTTCTAACACCTCTTTAGAACATTTAATATGACCTAACAAGCTAAAACCAAGATTAAAAATAAGAAGGTTCGAAAAGAATCGAATAGGAAGTAACTATGCGAAATCGTTTGTTGTTACGCCTTGTTGTTTGTTTAATCTTCCATGACTTAAATGAATAGGTAATCAGCATGTTAGGACCTCTGCAGTCTATGGTTTTTTAGGGATTATTGCATAAATTGACCCATAATCGAAGTTAAATAAGAATAGAAACAAGTTTACCAATGAAAAACAAAAAAAAGTTGCTTTTGAGCCTTATCCGAATTTTCATATAAACCTAATAGCGTCTTTTTTCAAACCTGTTTTTATTGGAGCTTCTAGAAGTTGTTTTTAGCATGCGTGATTTTTGGTAGGACCTAAAAAGGTGTCTAAGCATCCCAAACAAAGTTTTTATACTTTTACACCAAACTTGTAGAAAAACAATCCACTTTGTCAAATTTTAAAAAATTCCAAAAAAATTCTCTCGGGTGAAGCTTTATGTCTAGGGCTAGAATTTTGAGTTATCTTCATATAAAATTTATTTGGAGTGATTTGATCGGATGATTTTTTCCTTTTTATTTGGAGCTATAGTTCTAGGACCATTTCTGTTCAATGAATTTTTACACCTATTTAGGAGCTTTCCACAGCTTAGCTTTCTTCATGAAATATGTCCCTAACATGTATATCTATTACCCCGTCAAAATTCATAACAAATTACTTACATTTATTATTTTAAAAGTATTTTACAATGGGACTACTTAATTCTAAATTTTTAGTTTAGAATGATGAGTGATGCTTAGTGAGTGACATACTTTCCATGAATGAGTGTAAGACTTGATAAGTGACCTTTTGACTCCAAGAGTTAATGAAATATCATAATAAGTTCTTCTTTAAGACCTAAAAAAAATAAATGAGTTATTGACCATAGAACTAACTCGAAAACCTGAACCTTCCTTTACTGCTTGACAATAGAAGTTGGTGCCCAATGTTTACGTACGATTTTGATTGTTTACTAGGCCCAGGGTTTTGTCACTGGAGGTTTGAGTTGTGGATTATTGAGAAGAGGAGATTTGTGTATCACGTAATCTAGGTGAGAGTTCTTAGCTATTATCTTGAAAAAGTAATTATGTGAAGTGTTTCCTAAAACATTTCTATATTTGTATTTTGAAGCATGAGTTGTTGTTGAATGATAGCATAAAACCTTTACTTTAGAATGCGTTGCTAATTCAAGTGTACTATTTATATTGTTGGAAGAAATATGTGGATGGAAGAATAATGATAATGGTGTTAATGTTACAATGATATATCAAAATGCCATAGCATGAGACTTTTACTTGAGGATGCATTGTTGATTCTAATGTGCTATTTATATTGTTGGAGGAAGTATGTATATGAAAAATAGATAATATTAATAATAAATGTATATTTCAAAGTGAAAAATTATGTGGGTTTCTAGCTTGTTATATCCCGTTGAGGGATGTCACTCAAATATGCGTTTTTATTTATCCCGTACAGGGAGGTTTCCTTAAAGAGGGGTTTATTTTGCATACAAAGGCATTTCGAGCTGAGTCTCGGGTTATTGCACATACCACTTGTGCTTAATGGTGAGTGGCCCTCATTCTATCACGTTGCTATCTATGCATTGAGAATTAAGGTTAGGGTATCGTCGGAACTCCTAGTCGTGAGGTAAATGACTACTTGGTTACTGTTGGGTAAGAGAGTGTATTGGGAATGGGTATAATAGATTGTGACTTTTAAGCTTCAATTATACCATTCTATTGTGTTTAAGATATGGCTGTTAAGTTTTATTATGAGACCGATTATAATGAGTTGTAAATGTTAAGCAGTATCATAAAAGTTGTTTATAATGTATTGTGAGTGGTTAAGCCTTGTTAAAAAAGTTGATTATCATGTGTTGGGGGTAGTTAAGCCTAATTAAATGTTTATATTGAGTTGTGGCTCGTTAGTGAAGTAAGAAAGTTAATCATAACTTAAGAGATTCCTGTGTTGAAGTAAATGCAATATGTACTTTTCTTTTATTAAAAGAATGATAAACTATTTTTCAAAGATGTCCGTTTACCCTTAAAACTAAGTGTATGATTTTTATCTTATTAATTATATTACTAAGTGCACTTTCTTGTAATCCTTGTGGTTACAGATGTCACGCACCAAACATCCGGGTTACGGGAAAACCCGCCAAAACACCCATTTAAGAAAATTGGTTTCACAATTGATAATTAAAATGTACGTCATTTGGATAAAAGATCGCTATAGTTCAACTCTCATAACTGAAAACATGCATCACATACATGAATACACATACCGCCAAAAAGGCGTATAAAAACCAGCCTCAACAGGCATCACATGTGTGAGTACATGTCTCAAAAAGGGAAAACTATATCAAATCTTCCATTACCTTTGCAACTAGGTCAACTCCTCATGCTCACCAGAAAAGGTTTTACAACAAAATCCCACAACGTGAGCCGAAACCCAATAGAAAGATAGACAGTAAAACTGTCAAGCAGGCTATGCAATTATACACACACGGGCTCAACCACAGGAGCCAAAATGGTTTTTCTTCCCAAAATCATAAGTTTTCCGTCAAACTATCACGAGTCTCAAAAATGTTTTGTCTCATTAAACCCCATGTTTTTTATCCATCAAACTATGCATATTATCATAACAGATATCATGCCACAGTTAAGGGAAAGCTGTAAATAAAACAGTAAGCACCACTCAGGCCACACAGCCGAGGAGAAAGATGTAAATGTAGTCATATGTACCGACTCTGCCACATCGACAAAGGTAACAACTATAGACTATCGTCCATTACCCTCGACCCATAGGTTTAGTAATGACAAGCTCTATACGGAGTCACAACAATAACGCCATTAACGGAGGCAACCGAACCACTGAATTTACGATAACTAGCCCGAAGGTACAAAGCACCCAATCACACTCAATTTACAGGGACTAAGCTGAAGGTACAGAGCACCTACGCTGCGAATGTTTCTGGACTTACACCGAGGAGCAATGGAAGCCCAACTCAACAATACCACTATCTCGGTACATCTATGGAGGACATTTAAAAACCCACCGTAGCTCAACTACGAAAACCCGTAAAATGATTTATACAACACATGTATAAAAAGTGATCCAATCCATCAACATGGAGATCCAAAACCATTTCCAACAAAATGTTTAAAAGGTGGAACTCAACCCCGCGGGTTAGATCTAAACCTCCAAAATCAAATTTTTCACCGTTTTCACAAATACCTCGTTTTCAAACCTCTTTTGAAAACAACGGATGTCAACACACCCGAATCATGTATACAAACCGAGAAAAGGCATAAAAATCCCACTTTTACCCAAAACCAAGGTTTACACATGAAAATCATGCTTGATGCTTTTCTACACAGTGAAAGCATACACAATTACATATATCACCCTGATACAGCAGTAGGGTCTAAAATCCTATCTCGGAGAGTCAAGAACTCGACGTCTCAAAACTGAACGGCGTCAGAACGAGAATCCGACCGGATGGATGCGAAGCCCTCGGCCCCGATAGCAAGAATCCATGAAGGAATTAACAACAAACCTAGCCCCTGGCCCTTAAAGCTAGAGAGAAGGAGGAGAAACTGGAAAGAAAAAGCTTTTCCAAACATTCCAGCCCCTGGACCTACTTATAAACACGCCAAAAAGGCAGTTCAGTCGACTGAAGAGGCCACTTCAGTCGACTGAAGCTCATCGAAAAACGTGAACCGCCGCAGTTCAGTCAACCGAACCTCCTGTTTCAGTCGACCGAACTCAACACCCTACTCCACCGAACTCCCTTACTATTTTTGGTCTCAGGTTTGTGAAGAAAAACATGGTTTTTGGTCCAAACGCAAGCCAAACGAGCCTCTACCAAACCCCAGAAAGCGTATAGCACACTTATACATGCTGTTCTACAACTTTAAAGCATAAACCATGCATCGATGCTATTCATATACTAAAATAAAAGCATCACGTATATAAATCACCTAAAAGATATGGGTCAGGGTCTCACAACTCTCCCCCCTTAAGGAATTTCGTCCCCAAAATTCGCAACAAGGTCACGAACCTCTAAAGTCAAGGATACAAGACCTTAGCATATCCTCTAGAATCTGTATAGTCCTCTCTGACTAGCCATCCACCTGGGGTGAAAAGCAGTACTGAACATCAAGGCCTTTTGCAGACTCTGCCAAAAGCACGTAGTAAAGCGCGGGTCTCGGTCTGAAACAATAGATACTGGCACTCCGTGCAATCTGACTACCTCTCTGACATACAAGCTACTTAGTCATTCCATCGAATCCCTCACTCAGATGGGGAGAAAGCGTGGAGACTTCGACAACCTATCAACGCAACCCACACAACGTCGTTTCTCCTAGGTGACCGAGGAAGTCCTGACACAAAGTCTATCGTGACATGCTCCCACTTTCACTCCGATATAGACAGTGACTGTAGCAATCCTGCAAGCCTCTGGTGTTCCGCCTTTACCAACTGACACATAAGGCATCGGGAAACAAACTGGATCACATCTCTCTTCATTCCCGTCCAATAGAACTGACGACGTAAGTCATGGTACATCTTCGTGCCTCCAGGATGCACGATAAGACGAGAATGATGACACTCATGTAATAACTCTGCTCGGTAAGAATCTGGCACAAATAGCCTGCCTGCCAACCTCAAACTCTGACCAGAACGCACAATCCAGCATGCTGTATCCTCGCCACTAGCAACGCGGTCTCGTATCATCTGAGCCTCCTAATTCGTCCGCTGGACCTCTAGTACACGTGCTATCAACGCTGGTCGAGTAACTACAGAAAACAAGGTGGCACCCGTTGCGATCTCCCTGAGGCAAAAATCAAATTCCCCAACATCTGCAAGCATGTCCCACTCACGCATAGCCACAAAAGCTAACGACCCGTGAGACCTCCTACTGAGCACGTCTGCCACAACATTGGCCTTCACTGGATGGTACTGCAAGTCAAAATCGTAATCCTCCAATAACTCCATCCATCGGCGTTGGCTCAAGTTCAGGTCCTTCAGCGAAAACAAGTATTTGAAGCTCTTGTGATCGGAGAAAATCTCGAAATGCTCACCATACAGATAGTGACGCCACGTCTTCAAGGCGAAGACCACAGCTGCCAACTCCAAGTCATGTGTAGGATAGTTCCGCTCGTGCGTCTTCAACTGCCGGGAACCGTAGGCTACAACCTTACCCTCCTGCATAGGAACACATCCGAGACGATCATGTTATGCATCACAGTACATAGTATATCCCAAGCCTCGCTATGGAATGATCAACATTGGCGGACTAGTCAACCTCGTCTTCAGCTCCTAGATAGCTGACTCACAGGACTCACTCCAAGCAAACACAACTCCCTTCCGCGTCAGGTGCGTCATCGGTGTAGCGAGTCTAGCAAAATCCTTCACGAACCGTCGATAGTAGCCGGCTAGACCAAGAAAACTACGTATCTCAATGACACTCTTCCGTCGTTCCCAACCGGTCACGGCATCTTCTTTGACGAATCCACAGCTACCCCATCTATCGACACTACGTGTCCCAAAAATCTCACCTCATATATCCAGAACTCGCACTTCTCATACTTTGCGTACAAGCGATGCTCTCTCAAAGTTTGTAGCACGATCCGTTGGTGGTCCTCGTGCGCCTCTCTAGTAGGTTAATATATCATAATATCATCCACAAACACTACCACAAAATTGTCCAGGCAAGGATGGAAGATCCGGTTCATCAGGCCCATGACCGTAGCTGGTGCGTTCGTCAGACCGAATGGCATAACCAAAAATTCGTAGTGACCATAGCGAGTCCAGAAGGTGGTCTTCACTATGTCCTTGTCCCTAATCCTCAACTAGTGATATCCTAATCTCAAGTCAACCTTCGAGAAGCAGCTCGAATCCCTCAGCTGATCAAACAAGTCGTCTATCCTTGGTATTGGATACTTGTTCTTCACTGTCACCTGGTTCAACTTCCTGTAATCGATACACAGACGCAAAGACCCATCCTTCTTCTTTGCAAAAAGAGCAGGAGCTCCACATGACAAAGTACTCGGACGTATAAACCATCTATCTAGCAACTCCTGTAACTGCACCTTGAGTTCACGCAACTCAGCGGGTGCAAAGTGATAAGACGGTATAGATATGGGAGCAGCTCCGGGAATTAGATCAATAGAGAGCTCTACCTCCTAGCTTGGGGGCAACTCAAACAGATTAATAGGAAAGACATCAGGATAGTCGCACACCACCGGAGGTAACTCTCCTCGAATCCCAACTACCTCATCAAACATAAGGGTTGCAAAAAGGGAACCCAGGTTGCCCTGGTTCCGCACAACACCTGGCATAGACCTGAAACCCTCATCCCGGTCTCCCACAAAACAAAAGCAATCTCCCGTCGGTGTACAAATCGTTACCCTCCGTCAATCGCAATCGATGAAGGCACGATAGGTGGTCAGCCAGTCCATCCCTAAAATGACATCAAACGCGGTCATGTCTAAGATAACAAGGTCGAACTCTAAACAACGACCGACGACCTCCAACACGCAGGATCTACAGACGAGACTCAACTTTACACTCCCACTCACTGGAGTCTCTACGCACATAGTATCACCTAACCAGTCCATTTGCTACCCCAAAGCAGATGCAAAAGCAGATGATAAGAATGAATGTGATGCTCTGGTGTCGATAAGAACACTGGCCCATGATTTGTAGACTAGAAGAGTACCTCTGATCACCGAGGTGGTAGCAGCAGCATCGGGCACGACCGGTGCTCTGGAAGAACTAGGATCTGTAAGAACATAAGCTCTGGCTGGCCCACTGCGGCCCTGCACTGCCGACTGCCTGCTCGACTGCACTAAAGCTTCTCCCTCTGCAAAACGGGACGTCTGAGTCTAGGCTGTGTATACATCTGTCTCCCCTGGCCTGATGGAATAGCGGGTACGCGCCTGCTGTACTGCGCACACTCCCTCCTCTGGGGTAGTCCCTACGGATGTGCCAAGACTGGCCGCACTAAAAACATATCTCTGGCCCCCTCCCCTATGCCTGCGACTGCGACTGTGCCCGAACAGGCGCTCCACTCCTGTACTTAGCCACACGATGTCCTGGCCGCTGGCATCGTTGACAAAGAAGCCCTCTCTGATCAGACCTTCCCGTTGAAGCTATGGGAGGCTTGGATGTAGAAGACTGTGGCGGGTACGACCCCACTAGATGGGAACTCGAACTAGATGTGCGTCTACACTTGTTCTCCCTGCGTCCCTGGAACTGTGTACGTCCGCCATCTGACTGACCCCTGTTGTCCATGTCTCTGTGCATCTCGTTCAGAGTATCCTCCACTTTCATGGTAGTCTCCACCAACTCTGCAAAGACCTGCATCCTGAACGCCGCCACCCTATCTCGGATAGCAGGCCTCAAACCCCTCTCGAACCATTTCGCATGGAACTCATCAGTTGGTACGATCTCCTATGAAAACCTGGTTAGGCTAGTAAACTCAGCCTCATACTCAATCACTGTCATTGTCACCTGCGTCAGAAACAGGAAGTCCTCTCTGTAGCGATCCCTCAGAGTCGCTGGAAAGAATTTCTCCAGAAATACCTTTGTGAATGCATCCCAGGTGCCTTCCACTGTGGTCTTAGCGAACTTCCACCACATGTGAGCACTCCCTCTCAACTGGAAGGCGGCACATATAACCCTCAGATCATCTTACTCAATCTGAAGAGAATCAAGGATCCTGGTAACCAGTTCCAGCCACTTAGTGGCAACCGTGGGATTGGGATCCCTAAAAAAGGTAGGAGGGTCCAAACGGCGAAACTCGTGCATTGGAACCGTCGCCCTCGGCTCAGGTACACACTCCCTTCCCCTAGTGGCCTCAGCCAGTTGTCGGATGGAGCCGACCATCTCACGCAACAGATCTCCCTCAGCAATAGGTCCTTGGGGTGCATTCGTATCCCCAACATCTGGGACTGTAACGTCCCTTCGGCCAGAACCACGGCCACGGCCTCGTCCTCGGCCTCGTCCTCCCCGCATGGACATAACACTATACGAAAGCAATAGAACAGGATAAGAATCCGTACAACATGTTATTGCTAACGTAAAAGACAGATAAGCATGCTAACACATAGCCACGTAATATCATGTCATCACATCTCACATACCGAGGAGAACCGACAAGAAGAATTCGTCCATCTAGATAACCTACTCAGATTCCTTGCTAGAAATCACGTCCGTGAAACGCATCTCTAACATGGCTCCCAAGTTTGTTAATCCAAACGCATGAAGGCAAGACTAATCAATCCTAAGGTCTAACCTCTATGCCCACGTATACACCACAAGCTATCATGCTATGTTAGGAAAACGCTGTAGCACATGCAATCAAGCACACATACATCCTCACAAGGTGATGTACCCTCTTTCCCATGGCTCATAGATATTCGAACCTAGAGCTCTGATTCCAAGTTATCATGCCCCAAACATCCGGGTCACGCGAAAGCCCACCAAAACACCCATTTAAGAAAATAGGTTTCACAGTTGATAATTAAAATGTACATCATTTGGATAAAAGATCTCCACAGTTCAACTCTCAAAACTGAAAACATGCATCTCAAACATGAATAACCATATCGCCAAAAAGGCGTACCAAAACCAGCCTCAACAGGCGTCACATGTGTAAGTACATGTCTCAAAAAGGAAAAATTATAGCAAGTCCTCCATCACCTCGGCAACTAGGTCAACTCCTCATGCTCACCTGAAAAGTTTTTATAGCAAAATCCCACAACGTGGGCTGAAGCCCGATAGAAAGATAGACAGTAAAACTGTAAAGCAGGCTATGCAATTATACACACACGGGCTCAACCACGGGAGCCAAAATGGTTTTCCTTTCCAAAATCACAAGTTTTCTATCAGACTATCACGAGTCTCAAATAGGTATTGTCTCATAAAACACCACGTTTTTCATCCTCCAAACTATGCATATCATCCTAACAGATATCATGCCACAGTTAAGGGAAAGCTGTAAATAAAACAGTAAGCACCACTCATGCCACATAGCCGAGGAGAAAGATGTAAATGTAGTCATATGTATCGACTCTGCCACATCGACAAAGGTAATAACTATAGACTATCGTCCAGTACCCTCGACCCGTAGGTTTAGTAATGACAAGTTCTATATGGAGTCACAACAATAACGCTATTAACGGAGGCAACCGAACCACTCAATTTACGGAAACTGGCCCCAAGGTACAGAGCACCTACTGCTTAATTTACGGGACCTGAGTCTGAGGGTATAAAGCACCCAATCACACTCAATTTACGGGGACTAACCCAAAGGTATAGAGCACCTACGCTGTGCACGTTTTTGGACTTACACCGAAGAGTAATGGAAGCCTAACTCAACAATACCATTATCACGGAACATCTATGGAGAACATTTAAAAACCCATCGTAGCTTAACTACAAAAACCCGTAAAATGATTTATATAACACATGTATAAATAGTGATCCAATCCATCAACATGGAGATCCAAAACCATTTCCAACAATACGTTTAAAAGGTGGGACTCAACCCCGCGGGTTAGCTCTAAACCTCCAAAATCACGTTTTTCACCGTTTTCACAAATGCCTCTTTTGAAAACCACGGATGTCAACACACCCGAATCATATATACAAACTGAGAAAAGGCATAAAAATCCCACTTTAACCCAAAACCAAGGTTTACACAAGAAAATCATGTTTGATGCATTTCTAACCGGTGAAAGCAAACACAATTACATATATCACCATAATACAGCAGTAGGGTCTAAAATCCTACCTCGGAGAGTCAAGAACTCGACGTCTCAAAACTGAACGGCGTCAGAACGAGAATCCGACCGAATGGATGCGAAGCCCTCGGCGTCGATAGCAAAGATCCACGAAGGAATCAACAACAAACCTAGCCCCAGGCCCTTAAAGCTAGAGGGAAGGAGGAGAAATTGGAAAGAAAATGCTTTTCCAAACATTCCATTCCCTGGAAGTACTTATAAACACGCCAAAAAGGCAGTTCAGTCGACTGAAGAGGCCACTTCAGTCGACGGAAGCTCGTCGAAAAACGTGAACCGCCACAATTTAGTCTACCGAACCTCCTGATTCAGTCGACCGAACCCAAGAAAAACACCTCAATCGACCGAACTCTACGCCCCAGTTGACCGAACTCGCTTACTATTTTTGGTCTCGGGTTTGTGAAGCAAAACATGGGTTTTTGTCCAAACGCAAGCCAAATGAGCCTCAACCAAACCCCGAAAAGCGTATAACACACTTATACATACTGTTCTACAAATTTAAAGCATAAATCATGCATCGATGCTATTCATATACTGAAATAAAAGCGTCACGTATATAAACAACTTAAAAGATAAGGGTCAGGGTCTTACAACTCTCCCCCCTTAAGGAATTTTGTCGCCAAAATTTGCAACAAGGTCACGAACCTCTGAAGTCAAGGACACAAGACCTCAGCATATCCTCCAGAATCTGTACAGTCCTCTCTGACTAGCCATCCGTCAGGGGGGAAAAGCAGTACTGATCATCAAGTTCGTCCCCAAGGCCTTTTGCAGACTCTGCCAAAAGCGCGAAGTAAAGCGCGAGTCTCAGTCTGAAACAATAGATACTCGCACTCCGTTCAATCTGACTACCTCCCTAACGTACAAGCTACTCAGTCATTCCACCGAATCCCTCACTCGGATGGGGAGAAAGTGTGCAGACTTCGGCAACCTATGAACCACAACCCACGTGGCATCGTGTCTCCTAGGTGACCGAGGAAGTCCTGACACAAAGTCCATCGTGACATGCTCCCACATCCACTCGGATATAGGCAGTGACTGTAGCAATCCTGTAGGCCTCTGGTGTTCTGCCTTTACCTACTGACACGTAAGGCATCAGGAAACAAACTGGATCACATCTCTCTTCATTCCTGTCCAATAGAACTGACGACGTAAGTCATGGTACATCTTCGAGCCTCTAGGATGCACGGCAAGACAAGAATGATGACACTCATGTAATAACTCAGCTCAGCAATAATTTGGCACAAATAACCTGCCTGCTAACCTCAAACTCTTATCAGAATCCACAATCCAGCCTGCTGTATCCTCGCCACTAGCAACGCGGTCTCGTATCATCTGAGCCTCCTAACCCATCCACTAGACCTCTAGTACACGTGCTGTCAACGCTGGTCGAGTAACTATAGAAAATAAGGTGGCCCCCAATGCAATCTCCCTGAGGCATAAATAAAGTTCCCCAACATCTACAAGCATGTCCCACTCACGCATAGCCACAGAAGCTAACGACCCGTGAGACCTCCTACTGAGCGCGTCTGCCACAACATTGGCCTTCCCTGGATGGTACTGCAAGTCAAAATCGTAATCCTCCAATAACTCCATCCATCGGCGTTGGCGCAAGTTCAGGTCCTTATGCGAAAATAAGTATTTTAAGCTCTTGTGATCGGAGAAAACCTCGAAATGCTCACCATATAGATAGTGACGCCACGTCTCCAAGGCGAAGACCACGGCTGCCAACTCCAAGTGATGTGTAGGATAGTTTCGTTCGTGCGTCTTCAACTGCCGGGAACTGTAGGCTACAACCTTATCCTCCTGCATCAGAACACATTTGAGACCGTCACGTGATGCATCACATATCCCAAGCCTCGCTTTGGAATGATCAACACTGGCAGACTGGTCAACCTCGTCTTTAGCTCCTGGAAAGCTGACTCATAGAACTCACTCCAAGCAAACACAACTCTTTTCCGCGTCAGGCGCGTCATCGGTGCAGCAAGTCTAGCAAAATCCTTCACGAACCGTCGATAGTAGCCGGCTAGACCTAGAAAACTACGTATCTCAAAGATACTCTTCGGCCGTTCCCAACCGGTCGCAGCATCTGTCTTTAACGACTCCACAGCTACCCCATCTGTCGACACTGTGTCCCAAAAATCTCACCTCAGATATCCAAAACTCTCACTTCTCATACTTCGCGTACAAGCGGTTCGAGTTCTTCAAGTCCTTTTCTTTTCTTCTTAGTTTTCTCATGCTCCATGGATCTTAGCCGCTTGAATATGATCTTCATGCTTCTTGGCTTCCATTTTTCATTCTCAATTGTGCATAATGTTGAACTCCTGTAAACTCACTTAATTGCACAATTAGAACATTTTGTTTTTCATCATTAAAACGGATGTTGAAACCTTGTTTTGGCCAACAATCCTTTCCGTAATCAAATTCGCATAGTTATTTATCTCGAGGACCATCAGTCTAGTCCCTTCCACTTGCATCGTCATCTATCGTTCATTCTGCTCTATCAATCTTTCGATGACTTATAATATTCTAGTGATTAGGTCAGGTTGGTTCATAGATTCAAGTTGTACTTGTCCCACTAGTGAAGGTTCTTCTTCTTGTTGTTTGTTTTTCTGTTTAAGAGCAAATGATGCTCCATCGAAATTGTCCATACTTCATAAGAAGGTACGTTTTAGGTTTCGGTGCTAAAGTCTTGTCAAAACTACGAAAGAAAGAAATAGGCAACTGGATCAAAAGTCCAACCACAAAACAAAGGTTATCTCTGCACTCCGATAAACATACTTAGAAATTTCGATTAGCAACTTACGCTAGGCTATCTCCCTAATCTGATAACACAATCAAAATTTTGATTAGAAAATTACGATGGGTTACCTCCCCAATCTGATAACATACTTAAACTTCCAATTAAAACACTATGCCAGGCTACCTCCCCAATCCGATAGCACACTTAGACTTTTGATTAAAACTCTACGCTTAAGTTACCTTCCCAATCTGATAACATACTCAGACTTTTAATTAAGAACCTATGTCTAGCTAAGGCGCATTTCCCAATGGACTTCAAAGCCAGTTAGTCGAATGTCCGAAGACAAGGGTATGACATCCCAAACCCTAAACCACACTTACCACATCGTGTGAAAAAAACACACTTAACCTATGGTCCACCACAAACCAAACTCTACCAAGCTTACACAATGTATAACCTAAAACTCTGATACCAAAATGTCTCACTCCGCTCCCGCAAGGTACTCTACCTATGCAGTGGGGCATAACTTCGCCAACATAAAATGATAATAGTGGTGGATCTTCTAGCGGAACCTATCATCTACAACCACAATGGTTACAGGAGAGTGCACTTAGTATTATATTGAACAAGGTAAAAACCACATACTCGGTTTCAAGGGTAAACTAACATCTTTGAAAAATACTTTATCACTCTTTTAACAAAAGATAAGAACATATCGCATTCACTTCATCATAAGAATCTCATGAGCTATGATTAACTTTCTTACTTTAGATAGGATAATTAAGACTTAATAGCTATAACTCTATATAAACATTTAATAAGGTTTAACCACCCACAGCACATGATAATCAATTTTTGTAACAAGGTTTAACTGCCCACAATACATTATAAACAACCTTCATTATACGGCTTAACAGTCACAACTCATTATAATCATTCTCGTAATAAAGCTTAACAGCCATAACTTAAACACAACAGAATGGTATCATTAAAGCTTAAAAGCCACAATCTATTATACCCTTTTCAATACACTCTCTTATCCAATAGTGACGAAGTAGTTGTCTACTTCATGACCGAGAGTTTCAACGATACCGTAATCTCAATTCTCACTGAAAAGATGGCGACGTGATGGAATAAGGGCCACTCTCCACCAAACACAACTGGTATGTGCAATAACCCGAGACTCAGCTCGAAATACCTTTGTAGGTGAAATAAACCCCTCTTTAAGGGAACCTCCCCGTACAAGATAAATAAAAACCCATATTTGGGTAACCTCCTCAACGGGATATAACAGGTCAAAAACCCGCTTAATTTGGCACCTTGAAACATACGTTTATTATTAATATCATCCATTTTCCATATACAAACATCCTCCAACAATATAATTAGCACACTAGAATCAACAACTCATCCTCAAGTAAAAATCTCATACTATCGCATTTTGATATACCAATATAATATTAACACCATTATCATCATTCTTCCATCCACATATTTCTTTCAACAATATAAATAGTACACTTGAATTAACAATGCATTTTAAAGTAAATGTCTCATGCTACCATTCAATAACAACTCATTCTTCAAAATACAAATATAAAAATGTTTTAGGAAACACTTCACATAATTACCTGTTCAAGATAATAGCTAAGTAATCTCGCCTGGATTAGATGATATGAAAACTACCTCTTCTCAATGATCCACAACTCAAACCTCTAGTGACAAAACACCGGTGCCTAACAAACAATGAAAATGATACATAAACGTAGGGCACCAACTTCTATTGTCAAGCGGTAAAGGAAGGTTCGGGTTTTCGGGTCAGTTCTACGGTTGATAACTCAAATTTATTTCTTTTAAGTCTTAAAGAAGCACTCGTTATGATATTTCATTAACCTTTGGAGTTAAAAGGTCACTTGTCAAGTCTTAAACTCATTCATGGTAAGTATGTTGCCCACTAAGCATCACTTTTCTTCAATAAACTTCTTTATATTCTTATTTAACTTCGATTACAAGTCCATTTATGCTATAATCCCACAAAAACTAGAGAGTACAGAGATCCTAACATGCTCATAATCTATTTATTTAAGTTATGGATGATTAAACAAATAACAAGGTGTGACAACAAATGATTTCGCATAGTTACCTCCTATTCGATTCTTTTTGAACTTTCTTGTTTCTAATCTTGGTTTTAGCTTCTTAGATCATATTAAATGTTGCAGAAAGGTGTTAGAAAGAGATGGATAAAGAGAATTTTTAAGAGTTCCTACCTTGTTGTTCTTCATCAAAGATGATTGACTTTGCTTGAGTTCAACCAAATCAACTTCTTTCTTTCTTTCTTTCTTCTTTTTCTTCTTCTTTCTTCCTTCCCAAGAGCTCTCTCTCTCTCTCTCTCTCTCTCTCTCTCTCTCTATCTATATCTCTCTCTATCTATCC
>JAUMHN010081443.1:0-15220 GCA_032360265.1 Heliamphora ciliata
GCGGTCGCCATGATGAAAGGTGGTGGTCGCCACTTTAGGCTAGGGTTTTTACAAAGTTCTATGGTGGTCGCCATGAAGAGAGTTGGCGATCGCCTTACTTGGGCAGCAAATTTCGATGGTTCATCAAAATTTCATTGGTTTGACGGTTCTGGGTTCAAATACCGAGCTTGGATCACTTCCTGAGGATATAACTGAGACACTATATCACTTATTTTTTATTATCGGATTCACCTAAGACTAGGTGGGGTCAAATTAGGGTGTCTACACCATGGACATACAGAGAGCAATAAACTAGCACACTAAGGTTTAAAATAATTGTCAGGATCAGATCCGAGCCATTTAGGCCCAACTATTGGGATTTAATGAACACCAGAATGACCATTAGGCCAACGGAGAAGGGGAAAATTTTTGGCAAGAGAATCTAGCACCCGAGGGTCCTTAGGTTGCTGTGTCTCCACAAGTTCACCATCATGTTGCAGTAGAGGAAGAGAATATGGTCAGTCCAGAAAGTTCGTTTTAGCTAATAAGATTGATAAAATGGGGAAGGTAATAAGGAAGAGAAAAGGAGTCCATTAGTACCCTTACTCCTATGGCGATCAATGATCATTTGAAGGCCATACTTTTCCACTAATCTCTTTCTGGAGCTGCTCAGAAGTAGTTCTTGTCATTGGATGTTGCGAAGACTCGGACTTGGGAGGACATAGCCACTACTTTTGTCATTTAGTATAATTATAATGGCTAACTAGATGTAACTATCTGAGAGTTAGAAACCACCAGGCAGGAGAGCAAAGAGTCATTCGTGGACTTGTTGACCAGATGGAGGGTGAGACGGCTAAGATGATAAACCAGCCAATAGAGAAAGAACAAGTTTGAATAGTTATCAAGAACCTCCAATCCCTCTTTAAGAGATACCTCATTACCCAACCATTATCCATGTTTGAGCTGTTGTTCGATGTGGAGATTCAGATGAAAGATGCCATTTAGACTGGGGATATTGAGAAGACCGAGCCTAACCCAAAACTTAGAAGACCGTACGCCTCTAACAACCCGAATCAACCCACGTCTTCTGTTAACGACGTTATTCAATCATATAAAGTTAACCTTTTGAACCCACAGTCTGACCAACCTAATTCTTCTACACCGCATACCAAAAATAATCAACCATCTTAGTCCAAGATGCAAAGAAGAGTTTTCACGCCCTTCACTATCCCTCTAACCATGGCCTTGAATCAACTCATCGAGATAGGGTTAATAAAATTGTTGGACCTAATGCCACCTCTGAATCCCTTACCGACTAAATATAATCCTTCCCAGTATTGTACATACCACTAGGGCTATAGGCATTTGATAGACAACTATTTAAGGCTCCGCCACGAGATTCAGGACCTTATCAATAACAAGGTTATTCCACCTCCAGCCACCGCTCAAATACCAAATGTGACGACCAATCTTCTACCAAACCACGCCAAGCAGGCTGACTTGAATTGTATTAAGACCGAGCAAACAAGAGATCCCAGCTGTTACATTTACCTAGATCATTATCCGAAACCTGTTACTCTATTCCCAAAAGGACCAAGCTAGTGCTCTTTAGATGAGGAACAAATCCTGGAGGTAGAAGAGGATGGGTTGTGACACCTAGAGGAATGGAAAGAAAAGACATATGTAGATATGAACAAATTGGATGAAGCGGAAGTAAAATTTCATGTGTAGAACCCAACAGGAACATAAAACAAGCACGATAATGAAGACAATTGGCAGATTGACACTCCTCTATAGCCTTTTGGGTTCAGGAGTGCTTTGGATGGTATTACTCTCCCTAAACATTTTGTAAGAGAAATCTATGTGGATGAGATAGTCTTTCAGGCTAGTCTAACAAGTGCTGAGATCCAATAGAGATTTATGGGCAGAATACTAGGCTGCTCATCAATTAATGTACATAAAAGAGGACATATAGGGAAAAGAAGATAATGACAATACATGGGTAATCAGAGATGAATAAGAACATAATGAAAGGCCAGTGAGCGGGAATATGGATTGCCTTTGGGAGTACGAGGGGAACCCTTCATATGTCACCAAGATAAGAAAGACTACACGATCAATGATAGGGGTATGGGATATGGAAGAAGGAGTTTAGCACTTAACCATGAGTGGTAGGCACTTCAAGGTGGACAAATTAGAAAGAGGACAGACCAACAAGAAGGAAGAGCACGAGAAGTAAGAAGATAGAGATGATGCAATGCTGAAGCAATTAAAGAAGGTGTTTGAGGGTTATTAATGGCTTTG
Source organism: Heliamphora ciliata (assembly GCA_032360265.1). Taxonomy (NCBI): domain Eukaryota; kingdom Viridiplantae; phylum Streptophyta; class Magnoliopsida; order Ericales; family Sarraceniaceae; genus Heliamphora; species Heliamphora ciliata. The sequence continues at coordinate 2,284 of JAUMHN010081443.1, forward strand.
CACAAACATCAATGAGTTGTATTGAAGTTATTAAACAAAGCAAACATCTCGATTGACACAACCCCAGAGCAGTTGGTAAGTCTCATGTTTCTAGTCAAGGAATCGAAGGTGGTTGTTTTTTTGGATAAGGATCTGCCTTTAGAAAGAGCAAGCCACAATAAACCACTACATAATACCATCAACTGTTTGGGAAAGGGATTCATGTGGTACTCATCAATAATGGTTCAGTACTGAACACCTATCCACTTCGAATAGTTACATGTTTAGGTTTGAGGCTAGAGCACTACACCAAACAACTAGGTGGTCCGAGCTTATGATAATACACGAAGACATGTTTTAGGTCTGGTAACTTTTGTAGTCTAGGTAGGCCCTCTCAAAATAGAGGTGAAATTTCATGTAATGGATGTCCTAGTTTCTTTCAATCTGTTGTTGGGCCAGCCTTTGCTTTATGATATAAAGATCCAAGCAGTCCCTTTCACTTTGTATCATAAATTGAAACTCATCAAAGATGGGGCAGTATAAACCATCTTCGGGGAATCCAGTATTCAATCCCTGAGGAAAAATACACCTCTTTTAGAAGTACAACATGGCGAAGAAGATTTGTTTTTAAATGGGTTCAATTTTGATGAAGCTGAGGCGGTTCAGGTACTACTGGAAGAAGAAGAAAATTACATGAACCCCTATGCAGTCACAATGATGAGACATATATGTTATCTTATGGGGATGGGTTTAGGACGTCGACAACAAGGAATTCTTGAGTCGGTACAATCATCTGTGAATTGATATCGCTTTAGGCTTGGATATCATCCAACTGTGGAAGATTTTGGGGTATAAAGAAGAGAATGGGCAGGTAAAGGTAAGAAGTATCTAGATACATTGAATGGTTACTTCGTCAAAAAGGGTGAGAATGTGCCTTATTGTGGCTTTCCCGAATAGTGGATTAATAAGGAAACCAACCAAAAATTGCTTGGATTAGAGATCTTCTTTGGCCACCGCTTGTTAAACATAAAGAAAGAGGAAAGAGAGAAGAACAAAGAGGATAGAAAGGGAAAAAAAAGGTTCAAATTGATGATGACTGGGCCACACAATGGCTAAGGCTGACATGGAAGGCTTGTTCAGCGATCGAATGGCCTAAATGTGTATATTCGACTAAGATTATTTGATAATGGGTCGCGGCACACCAAGAGACTACACTTGGTTGATAGTAGATGCTGCTCCCAAGGACATGCACAACTAGGGGCACATCTGTCCGTGTACTTTTCACTTCTATCTCTTTTAAGGTTATAGTTATTGCTGCATTTGAAATCAATGAAATAAACAATGCTTCTGATTATTTTGTCATGCTCGATATGTTTTGTATGCTTTTCAAGGATTATGATGAAATCGAGGGGGAAATCCCCCAAAAATGAAAAGTTTAATGAAAAGAGAAGAAGAAATGTGTGTCCAACCAATAATTGAAGAAATTTTGTCAATAAGTCTAGAAAATGAACATAATCCCCAAATGGGCCAAATTGGTTTCTCTTTATCCTCTGTTGAACGTGAACAATTAACGACTTTATTAAAAGAATTCAAAGACTTTTTTGTATGGTCTTATGAGGATATACCTGGTATTAATCCTGACATTGTTCAACACCATATTCCCCTATACCCTACTGCCATACTAGTCAAACAAAAGCTAAGAAGAATACAGTCAGAATGGGCATTGAAGATCAAGGAAGAGGTCACTAAGCAAATCAATGCGGGATTCCTTATGGTAACCGAGTATCCCAAGTGGGTGGCCAACATTGTACTAGTTCCAAAGAAAGACGAGCCACTCAGAGTCTGTGTAGACTTTCAGGATATCAACAAGGCTAGCCCAAAGGATGATTTTCCATTGCCACACATTAATGTCTTGTAGACAGTAATGTGGGCCACACTATTTTATGTTTCACGGATAGTTTCTTTAGGTACAGCAAGATCTTAATGGATCTTGAAGTTAGAGAAAAGATGACATTCACTACGCCTTAGGGCACCTACTATTATTGTGTCATGCCATTCGATTTGAAGAATTCTAGGACAACTTACTAGAGGGACGCCACTACGTTGTTACATGATATGATACACAAGGAAGTCGAAGTGCATGTGAATGACATGATTGTAAAGTCCAAAGAGATGGTCACATCATAGCACAATAAAAATTCTTCATACGGATCAGAAAATACAAAATGCTAGGGTTACGACAGGAAAAATGCTAGGGTTCATGATCACTCAGCGAGGCATTGAGGTTAACCCATCAAAAATCAAGGCTATTATGGAGATGCCTTCACCGAAGATGCATTTGAATCTATATGCCAGTACCTACAAAAGCCGTCTATTCTAGCTCCTCCCAAGCACAGTATGCAATTGATTCTTTACATATCAGTGACTGATTTAGCTATGGAACATTTGCTGGCGCAAGAAAGGAATATGGAGCTAAAAAATCAATCTATTACTTGAGCAAAAAGATGATCGAATGTAAAATTTGGTATACACCTTTGGAAAAGTCATGCTGGGAATTGGTTTAGGCCTCTCGAAAGCTGCGCCACTACATGTTAGCATTTATGGTGAACATAATTTCTTGGATGGATCCCTTGAAGTACTTGTTTGAGAATGTGGCATCAATTGGATGATTGGCCCATGGGTTTATTGTTAGAATTTGATCTGAAGAATGTCAATAGAAAGTCAATAAAAGGCAGACCAGTGGTCGAGTTTTTGATAGATCAACCGATTGAGGGATCATAAGATGTAGAATTTTAGTTTCAGGATGAACAACTCAGAAGTCAATGATGGAAAATGGAAGTTGTACTTCGATGGTGCGTTAAATTAGTATGGTTACAGAGTTGAAGTCCACCTCATTACACTTGATGAATCTCACATCCCTCTAGCCTTGAAGTTGAATTCTAAGGTCACCAACAATCGAGCTGAGTACAAAGCTTGCTAAGCTAGACTAGAAGTTGCCCTGGAACTAGGGGCAAAGAAGTTGGAAGTGATTGATGATTTAGCATTGGTAGTTTCTTAGGCTTGGGGAGAATGGAAGGTCAGGGATGAAACTCTTACCCTATATCATCAGGAGCCTAAAAAATTGATCTTGTGCTTTGAGTCCATAACTTTCACCGACGTTCAAAGAATGCAAAATAAGTTCACCAATGCCTTAGCCACATTAGCTTTCATGATTGATATACCTTCTGGAGTCAAAATGAGACTGTTAGTTATTGAACAGAAAAGAAGGCCAACATATGAAATGGAAGCAGTAATCGAAGAAAGTTTAGACAATCTCATTTGGTATTATAACATTCAAAACTTCGTAGAAGAGGGAGAATACCCCAAATACGCTAATAAAAAGGACAAAAGGGCGATAAGGGGATTATTGGCGCAATTCATCATATGTAAGGGAAGGTTGTATAAGAGGGGATACACTAGAGTTAACAAGCTGTGAGTTAGTAGAGAGGAGAGCCAAGAACTAATGAAGGGCATATATGCCGGAGTTTGTGGACCTCATATGAGTGGGAACATGTTAGTTAAGAAATTCTTACAATAAGGGTACTTTTGAATGACTATGGAGACGGATTGTGTGAAGTTCATGCAAAAATGTCACAAATGTCAGGTTTACGCGAATCTTATGCACATTCCACCATCCCAGTTGTACAACTTAATATCACCATGACCACTCTTGGTTTGGTGGATTGATGTCATTGGCAATGTAACACCAAAGGCTTCAAATGGTGTCATAAGTTCATTCTAGGTGCTATCTAAATTTCACTAAATGGGTGGAAGCAGCTTCTTACTCAGTACTTAGAGTTTCCCACATCGCTAAGTTCATTAAGTAGAACATAGTTTGTCGTTATGTGGTTCTCCACAAAATCATCTCTAACAAAGGATCCCACTTTCGAGGAGAAGTCTTGAATCTTCTAGAAGAATATCAAATACTAGCCCATAAATCATCTGCAAAAGATGGTCAGCTCACATAAAGACTTGCCAGAGTAGTTGCCGTTTGCGTTATGGCACTACATGAAGTTTATCTAGGCTTCAGTAGGGGCTATTCCTTACTCTTTAGTACATAGGATGGAGGCAATTCTATCTATCGAGTTGGGAATTCCCTCTTTGTGGGTTGTTGTTGAAAGTAACATCCTGGGAGCAGAATGGCAAAAAAACTAAATGAAAGAACTCCTATTGTTCGATAAAAAGAGACTATAGGCCCTGTTTCATATACAATGTTATCAGTGGAGGATAGCCCAAGCATTTAACAAGAAAGTCAAGACATGGGATCGAAAAGAAGGTGACTTGGTCCTTAAAGAGATCAGGATCCCAATCTTCGACCCAAGGGTCAAGTTTAAGAAAAAATGGACTATACCATACTTGATCAAGACTATCATGATTGGAGGTGCCGTCATCCTCATAGACTTGGATGGCAATCCCAACCAATCTGGATCAACTAAAAAAGTACTACCATTGAGAGAAAAATAAAGATAAAATAAAGCTTATTGGGTTGAAAATTGAAAAAGCGACGCAGGAAAAAGTTATAGCAGTCCACAAGGCCGGAAACCCAAAACTTGGTAAAAATTAGGGCATTAAAAAAAGGAAGAGTGTTAGTACCTGAAGATAAATCAATCCTGAACTACGTTAGGGCCTAGTTCCATTCTTTGGGATATGTAGGCAACTTCTTTAGAAGAAGTTTGACCACCTTTGCTTAAACCCCTTTTGAATCTAAGTAATGAGCAATGCAACGATTTCTTTACGTTTTAACAATAGTCATTCATATTGCAAGAATTGAAAGATAATGCATAAATTAAAACCTTTTTGAGAACCAAAAGTGAAAAACTTTTCATTACTTTTGTTTTAATTACAAAGTTTTTGGATAGAAGTGGGAGGACAGGCAATTTCTAAAGTCTAAATAAAAAAACGGAGGAAAGCTGCAAGACAAGAAGGCACGACGAAATCATCAGGTCTTTCTCCTCTTGGTTGTTTGTTCTCCTTCTTTTTTTTACTCTTCCTAGTGCATGATACGGTGAGGATAATGAAAGGTGGCTAATCTTAAACCAATCAGCAAGACTCCAACATGATCCATGGCAGCTGTGGTCATACTAGGAATCTTCCACCAGGGACACTGCCAAGTAATATCCTTCCCGATCAGTGAGGAAAGGTACTATCATTAAGAAATTTCAGTAGTGTAAATGGGGAAAAAGGGACGATGAATATGTCAATGATCTGTAGGATGTTAAGGAGATCATCATGGGTGATAAGAGAAGCCTTCTTATTGGTAAGACCTCAAAAACGCACAATCTGCTTCCTGAGGGAGAGGAACAGAGATGGCATTACCACAAACTGCCGCGGATTAAGGTCCAGAATAGCTACAAATTCCTTCGTGATGGGACATAACCCCTTACGACTAAAGCAAAAGATGTTATTCTGTGGGTCCCAAAGTTGTATGGCGGCCTTAGCAATGGTTCATTGATTCTTATAGTCCTCAAGGAGAACAGAGTAGCAATACCGAAAGGAGGCAAAATTCAGCCGTTCAACGGTCAAAAGCTCATCCATCCACGAAGAGAGTGAGATATGGAACGACGAAAAAGCCATGAAGAAAAGAAGGGAGGGAGAATGTAGAATGATTTTTGGAAGCAATGAATTAGGGAGTCAAACTCCCATTTTATAGAGGCAGTGGAGTGATGGTTATGTATCTCGGTGGAATCTAAAGTCCTCGCTAACAATCGATCTTCACGGCCACAAACTTCTTTGCTACCTATAAACTTTGTTAGTCTTAGCTACATTATTCATTTCAAATCATCTTAATGGACGTAATGTTTATCTAAGCGACCGCAAACATTGTTTGTTGCGGCCATAAGTTTTTTCTTTTCTTGAGGTGTATTAGATGTCATTGTGACTAGTCCAGTTGCTCGGTTGATAAAAATAATGCAAAATTTCATGTATAGGTCAGTCAATGCAAACTTACATCATGCATTTCACGAATGTCGTACACTGGTTTAAAGTTAAGTTCTGTAAAAAGAGAGAATTTTTGCATAAACAAAAGCATCCATCCCATTAAATATAAAAAAAGTAAGGGTACGAAGGCCTAGTGTATGTCAAACCAAAGGGCACCCTGGCCCATCCTCGAAACATTGGGCACACAGGCCCAATAATAAAGTGTTAATGTATAAAGTGTGAAAGTGAAAGGGAAATGGGGAGAGGGGACATCTCTATCTCTCTAACATCCCTACCACACCCGGCGAGAGGGAAGCGATAAAGGAGGTGGTGGTATGAAAGGACCAACATCGGAGGACCCGAAAAGGCTCTCAAAGTCATCTCCGTTGATATCTTTTTCATCATCATCATCATTGTCATCATTGGACGAAATGACTGGAATCCTTGACCCCCTCCTAATAGAAGAAGTCAACGCTCGAACTAAGGAAGCTTGGGATCCGCGACATCCATCCTGCGCTCTTGTAGCTAAGCCCCAAGCTGGTGGAGGTGGCTGCAAATCAGAAAAAGAACCAAAGAAAGAATATGAGCAACAAAAGGGATAAGAATTCAAAATTGAAAAGAATGGTAGATACTTACCACCTCAATGACCTAAAAAACAAAAGCAATACATGCTGCTCGAAGGGAGGTGTCATGCTGGCGCATAAGAGCCCTCAACCCTATCATCAAGAGCAAGTGGTGATCCAACCACTCTTGAGTCACTTATCAACAAAAAGCAAGAATTCAGCAAAATAACAAAAGTGACAAAAGAAACTGAAAAAGATGCATGGGAAGAAGATAAAAAGTTGAGACGGAACCACAGTAAACACTAGAGTTGGTGGAACCGGGATAGGAATATTCATAGGAAATCTCAAAACATGCACACTCACGTCCCAAGCGAACATCAGTGCACATGCCGCTCTTGCTCCTGCTCCTTCTACTGCTGCTCCTCCTGCTGCCGCCCTAGTGTCACTGGGGCTGCAACCTACTCCTCCCTAGTTACAGAGCGAGGTCCAAGTAGACCCTTCAAATGTGCCCGTACATATGCCTCATAATCTCTGGCCACCTCTAGCCACATGGATGCCAGGATCCTAATACTCTCCATCACGATATCAAGATTGCTCATATCGTCGATATGTCGCATCCTAGCTGAGGGTGGCTTAGGACACAAAAATGGTCCTAGCAAAGGACTAACGAACCACTCTCTCTCCCAAGTACCATTCATAACAAAAAGGTCCCTTCAATAGTATCATGTGAATGAAACTTCTTAGCTGAGCATCAAGTTTGGACCAACCCTCTTCTCTATCCCTCTCCAAACGTCCTAGTGAAGCCGAAGGATAGATTAGCCGAGGACAGAAATAAAAGGAAGAAGTAAAGGAAACTAAGGAAAGAGTTATACCTACTTTAGGGTCAATTCGTCCAAGATGAGTTAGTATCGATCCAAGTCCTTGCTGTCGGCCTTCCTCCCCCTATATTGCCTTAACCATCTAGCACCACGGGGATCACCTGAGGATTCGGCTGAGAATTTCCCAAGACGTGCATATTGAGGAACTCATAGCTCCATAGTTGCAAAAAAAGATCAACAGATCTAACAAACGAGAATGCAAATATACTTGAAAATGGAAATGAAAAAAGAAAGGAAAAGAGTGTACCTCCCAAACCCTCTAGTATCCCGTGATGCTCATCTCATCGACAACTCGAGTGATAGCCTTTATGAAGTTGTATAAAGTAACAAGCGTTGCATAGCCCCAGTCAAAGAAACTAATCTGGTCCATATGACGCATGGCCTCGAGATAGAATAGATGGACTTTGTTCTCCTTGTTCGAAAATAAGGAGAGATCGATGATATAAAGGAGAAAAGCTCGACAACCCACTTATAATGGTGTGGCTCGGTACATTGGAAGTGACGATAATGTTTATAGATCTAGGTATACCGAACTCTTTCTATGTCCATACGAGGAGGAGTAGCTCCAAGGAAGTAGGTAAGAGCATCATGAGACATGTGAATATCAGGATCAAAAGTGATCGAATCTCTTCCAAATTGAATGCCAATAATCATAACGAAGCCCAACGGAGTGAATGTAGCCTCAAAAGTCATGATGTGGAAGGTATTAGTAGTCTCCCACGACCTCTCTACCAATACGATCATCTGCACCCTGTCGTTGCTGGTAGTGTCCAACAACGGTATGAAGCGGCTAAAGCCTGCTCCATCTAAAAAAGCCTAGCTTTAGGTTGGAAGGGCCCTATACCACTCCGATACCTGCCCAAGCCTCCAAAACCTTGTATATACTCCACATCCTGCAAAGATGATGAAATCTATCAAAATCAGCAGAATGAGATATCAAAGGCATTAATTCCCATTTTAAATCCTAAATTGATATGCGAAGTGTCATTTAGGTCTTTAGAGCATGAAACGTGTCTAAGGTTTTCCAAAGCCTAGTGATTTAGGCACCCGTTGTTCAAGCCCTAGTTATATAGGCACATATTGTTCAAGCCTTAGTGATCAAGGCACCCTGTGTTTAAGCCCTCGGGGTCTAGGAACCCGTTGTTCAATCTCTAGCAATCTAGGCACCCCTATTTAAGCCATATTTATCTAGGCACATGTCATTCAAGCCCTAGTGATCTAGGCACCCTGTGTTTAAGCCTTAGTGATCTAGGCATTCCGTGTTTAAGTACTAGTCATCTAGGCACCCCCTCATTTAAGCCCTAGTTATCTAGGCACCCCTGTTTAAGCCCTAGTTATCTAGACACCCGTTGTTCAAGCCATAGTTATCTAGGCATTCATTAGGATGTTACTGTCGCAAACTTCATTTACCATGACCGTAAGCTTTTTAAATCAACACATTGTGACCGAGAACTCTGTTTGAAAGATTCCTTTTGATCGCAACCTACTCCAAATGTCACATCACGCCTGTATTCTCTGGACCATGAGACCATTGGTTTTCCCATTCTTTAGCAGTTTTTTTTGGGAGTTTTTATGTTTAAATATTTTTGTTCTATCTGTAAAAATGTTATTTTAAGGTCTTAACTCTACCATTTAATTTCATTTTTATTTTGTTTCCCTCGTCCAAAATATTAGGTCTTGAATCGACCTTTAAGTTTTTGTTTTATCCATAAAAATGTTATTTTAAGGTCTTGACTCGACTTTTTAATTTCATTTTTATCTCGTTTCTCTTGTCTCAATTTTGAAGTCTTGACTTGACCATTAAATTTGTATTTTTCTGTAAAAAAATTATTTTAAGGTCGTGACTCGATATTTTAATTTTATTTTTATTATTTTAAGGTCTTGACTCGACCTTTTAATTTTATTTTTATTTCGTTTCTAGCATCCAAATTTTTAGATCTTGACTTAATTTTTAAATTTGTGTTTTATCCGTAAAAATGTTATTTTAAGGTCTTGACTTGACCATTTAATTTCATTTTTATTCTATTCCCTTATCTAGATTTTTAGGTCTTAACTCGACTTTTAAATTTGTATTTAGTCTGTAAAAATGTTATTTTAAGGTCTTAACTCGATCTTTTAATTTTTTTTTTCATTTTTCTCGTCCAAATTTTTAGATCTTGACTCGACCTTTAAATTTGTATTTTATCCATAAAAGTATTATTTTAAGGTCTTCACTCAACCTTTAATTTCATTTTTATTCTGTTCCCTTGTCCAAATTTTGAGGTCTTGACTCGACCTTTAAATTTGTGTTTTAAATGTTATTTTAAGGTCTTGAATCAACCTTTTAATTTCATTATTTTTCTATGAAACTTTAAGGTCTCGACTCGACCTTTAAATATGTGCTCGCTTCTTTCGTGACTCCTTTGGGCCTTGACTTGACCTTTAGCATTTGTGGCTCACTATTTGCATCATGCATTATGCATTTTATCTGTTTGCATCTTGTGCTTAAGTGTTTTGTAACATAAGATCTACAACTGGGTCAAAAGGGATTGTTTTTGGAGCTTTGACACAACTTGCATCACGTGTTGCTATGCAAGTTGTGCCAAAGAGGGTAACTGAAGACACCCCGATTTGACCTAACCGGATCTTAGGTTTATCCGGATGAATCCAATGATGAAAATCGAAAAGGATGAAACTAAAAAATCACCATGGAACAATTTTTGGTTCAGTATTCTAGAAAACATAACAAACTTTCAGGCTGCAATCTTTGTTGTTCACGTTCGCGTTGATGACTCACCATTTTTGTCGCGGTCGTTCCTTTGTTCTTTGTGACCGCAATGTTGTTTATCTCGATTGTGAAGTGATGCTTCAAAAAACCCTAAAATTTCTTGCGATCGTGCATTTGTTCCTTAGGACTGCAAACTTCGAGACCTGGTTGTAATAACTCATACTTTATAAATCAATAGAAATAAAGTACAGTTCTAGTTTTTTTGACCCAAATGGTTAAGCTTCTCAAAATAGTATAATACTTGGTAGCTAATTATAGAAATAAATGAATAATAATTACTTTATAGAGAAACTCAAATCAAAATCCCTGACAAAATCTTATAATTTATTTTGAAACTGAGACTCAAAAATTTACATCTTATAAATTATCGGTAATCAAACATTTGAAACAAAACTAAATTTCATATTTTGAAAATTTTTATGATAATTCTAGTTATACGATAATTCATAAAATAATATTAAAAGTATATACCAAATTTTTGAAAAATTTTCGAAACAAAAATTTTTCATCTAAATTTTCACGCGGTAGAATTTAGACTTACATAGTGCCACTTGTCAAGAACAAAGCATGCAAGCTTCCACGTTGATACCACTTGTCAAAATAGTTACATATGTTTTAACATGTAAATACCAAGTTTCCTTAGCTTGTGCCTATAAAAGGCACCATTTTCTATATGTTCTTTCACGCCTAAAAAAACTTGAGAAGTGAATTCACTTCTAATAGAAAATTACATAAGAAAGAAGAGGGAGGGCTCGGGGGAGCCACCACTGTGACCAAACCACTGCCATACCTCCCACCAGCCAGTGCCAACGCTACCACCTCCCGCCGTCATCACTGCAAGAACACCTCATCCGGCCACCCTGTCGATCCCCCTCTCTCTCCCTTTCTCTCTTCTCACCTCTCGGATTCTCTCTCTCTCAAAAAAATACCACACCACCATCTCTACACACACCACCAAAGCCACTATGCACCCCTCTATGGAACCATCGCCGCCAGCTTCCCCACTCCTCCCTCCCAACTTCCTTCTCCCCCACTACCACCACCACCCAAGCCACCCCCAACACCACCAGACCTCACCACCACCACCAAAAACTACCACAGAACACCATTAAACCACCATGCATGCCAAAGACCATCAACATGCATCACCACCACCGCTAAACCTCTCTCCCTCCCTCTCGACTAATCTCTCAACAACCACCACCCACCACTACTGCTACGCCATCCCCATACCTTCTTATCACCACCACGACCAACCACGGCCTCCCCGAACCGCCAATTAAATAATTTACCATTTCAAATAATTTTGAAAAATGATTTCATCGAGCCACCTTCAGCCACCCGCCATGCCACCTCAGACCTCTAAACTTGTCACCGTAAGTTTATCTAGCACTACCTCGCGGCCACATTCGCATAGCCACGAATGGCTATCCAAGTTGATGCCCAAATTGTTCATACGGTGAGTTTAAAGTTGGACGAAACCACTAAAACCCTCCCTCTTTTCTCCTTCCCCCATGCCTATTGCTACATGTATGGTTTTTCTTCCCTTCTTCCTGCCATGATGCATGAGTTTTGACTACTAAACTTGTTAAAGAAAGGTTTTTTTAAATAATTGTTTAAAAGTTAGCATAATTTTTATAAAAATAAACATTTGTACATAGTGCAATTTAAAGAAAAAAGTTTAGAAAGCTAGGGCTTGTTTGGATGAGTAAAGGACAAAAATTCTTGAGTTGATGAGCATTTAAGGCTCCATTTGACTTTTAAGGCATAACTTGATTAATACATTTTTGAATTTTGAATTAAAATTAAAACAATTTTGGCACACCCTCCTAGGTGGCTGACCACTTTTCTTTTTCTTTTTATAAATAAAAATCATCTCTTTTTGTTTAATGTAAAAACAAAGAGAAGAAAATTCTTATTGACTTATTTCTTGGTCTTTGGGCTAAACCTTTGATTTTTTTTTTTTTTTTGTCTTTGGGTTTAGAAATTTGAACTTTTAAAATGACACTACAGTGATATTGGCCCCAGTCCATTCCAAGTTCAGGCTCAAGAAGTTAGTACCCCTGCGTGCATTTTCTCTATGACCATTTTACCCCCATCTTAGCTAATACAGAGTTTGTTAATGCCAGTGGATGATCTTTTATATAACCTTTCCCCACATATCATGAATTGTGCTACTAACATCTTTATTGCCCTCTTTTCCTTCTCTCTTGTGCTGTCTGGACATTATTCATCCTCGATAAAGTTCCCAATGTTATAGTACTAAGGCAGTTGGTCAACAATTTTCTCTAAAGTTGTGATCATTTTGAAGGTGGGTCTTTCCCTCTATTTTATCATTAATGGTCTCATTCTTGCCCCTATTGGCACCTTAATTATGGAGGCTAGGGTGGCCAAGGCATCGATAAAATGATTGTTTCCCTTTGGCATATATGTGAACATTAGGTATTCGAAACATGGATTGGCTTATCTAATTCTCCATGGTAGAGCATTAAATTCTCCTATTTTACCTTCCATTCTCCTTTGGCTTGTTAGACTACTAAATTGGAGTCACCGATCATTTCTAGTCCTCCTAAGTTCCAACGCTACCTCCAATGTAGCTATTCACACCTTGTGTCTAACTTGATTTTTTAGTTATCCCAAAGGCTAACTTGGGATAACTAAGAAAATCACATAAACCTAAAAGATTTAATGATCCTAAAAGGAGTCTAAGAAGCTATATGCAACAGGAAGAGGCTGGTAGGTTTGTAGTCAATATACCTTCTGAATAGAGTCAAGAATATACCTCACATGTCAGG
>JAUMHN010081443.1:15230-25988 GCA_032360265.1 Heliamphora ciliata
GGTAATGGTGCAAGGCATGGTCAAGTGATACGCAATAACATTTTTGTCACATCTATGGGAGCATATGGCCAGAAAACTTGCTGGCTTCCCTGACATAGAGTTGGTGGTCAGGGTGGTCCGCGCTCAGGCTGTTAAGTATGCCGAGCCGACTACTCACAAGAAGCCTCAGTTTTTGTTGAGGGGAAAGACTTTGCCTTCTCTAACCCTTCGTGACTCGCTGGTGGCCTCAAAGAAAGCAGTGGTAGAGAAGGAAGTGGTGGATCTGTAGCCTCCTTCCTCACCTGACCTTCCAACCATCGAACCAGAGATATTGAGCGTCCCATCTCCTTTTATCGACACTATACCTATGTCAGCTCTCCCTACTTCCTCAGCTTAGACTCTGCCTCATTCATCCTCTAGCCAAGCCCTGGGTGATATTATGAATGACTTTGATGTTGCTCGCTCAAAGATGTAAGGGTTCATTGGCAAAGACTTGGAGATGCTGAACACCATTGCCACTAGCAGGATAACTCGAGAACTCCTTCTTGACCTTACCTGAGTGAGTTCTTCACACTTTTCCTCCCTTTCTTTCCTTGTCTTTTGCACACTTGTCTCTTCATATGCTTATATGCATTTTTTTTGTTTCATAGGTTTGCATGCGGTTAATCCATCTTTCTAATCGCTACCATTAGCCTGAGAAGAATCTTCGCGACGTCATAGCCTTGCCACTACACTAAAGGAGGAGCGAATAAGGCTATCGGGGGAGGTGGAGCACTAATGGTCGAGCTGTCTGAGAAAGGAGCAGAGCTGGAGAAAGCTAAAGCGGAGCTGACCGATGATAATCACAAGGCAGAACATGTAGAGAGTGAATTGACTGAGGCCAAGCAGAGAGTCTCTTCCTTGGAAGCCAAGATCATAGCTGCCAGGATGGGCGAGGAGGCCAGCCGAGCGTGAGTACAGGAACTGACTAAAAAGCTTAGCACAGCCGAGGGAGGCGCTATTGAAAAGTTCAAGGCATCCAAGGAGTACAACGCTGAACTGGCAGAATACTACTTGAGTAGCTTTAATAGAATGAAGGCCCGAGCAGTTACTACCTTCAAAGATTTGGACTTCTCTCCTTTCCTCCCTGAGGAAAATGATGCAGCAAGTTCCCCACCTAGATTCTTCTTCCTTTAGCACTTTAAACATCTTTACTTTGGGCCATGTTTTGGCAGATAAACATACATTTACTTTTATCTTTTGGTTAGTGGGGCCGTGTTTTGGCCGAATAGGGAACATACTTGAATTTTGGGGTTGTGTTTAAGCCGTGCTTGATTTGATGCTAGTTTTTGACTTGTTCTACATATCTTTCCCTGCCTTTATTATGCATGCTTTTATTTTGCTTGCCTTAATTTGCTTTCTTTTATTCTGCTCTGCATGTCTCTTCTAATTATTTTTGCTTAACTTTTGCCTTGCTCTTGCCCCCTGTATGGCTGACCGAATAATTTGAGAGTCAAGCTAAGATCCTGATGAGTTAGTTATTCAATCTGAAGACTTGAGAATGCCATGATTGGGGCCATCTTGACTAGGAATCTTTCTAGGCATCGAAAATTTTACCGAGGTCTTGGTCGGGTTCTTGGCAACGTGGACCATCTTGGGACCGACCGAGCCATCCAGCAGCTCGTAGATCTTCTAAGGCCTTGGTCGGGCTCTTGGCAGCTCAGACCATCTTAGGGCTAACTGAGCCATTTAGCAGCTCGTAAACCTGCTGAGACCTTGGTTTGGATCATCTTGGGGCTGACCGAGCCGTCTAGCAGCTAGTAAACCTACTAAGGCCTTGATCGGGCTCCTGGCAGCCTGGACCATCTTAATGCCAATCGAGTCATCCAACAGCTCAAAAATTTGTCAAGGCCTTGGTCAGGCTTTTAGCAGCTCAGACCATCTTGAGGCTGACCAAGCCGTCTAGTAGCTTGGAAACCTACAAAAGCTTTGGTCGAGCTCTTAGCAGCCCGGACCATCTTGAAGCCGATTGAGCTGCCCAACAGCTCGGACATCTGTCAAAGCCTTGGTCGAGCTCTTGGCAGCCTAGACCATCTTGAGGCTGATCGAGCCGTCTAGCAACTCAAAAATTTGCTAAGGCCTTGATCGGGCTCTTGGCAGCCCAGACCATCTTGAGGCCGATCGAGCCGTCCAGCAGGTCGAACATCTGCTAAGGCCTTATTCAGGCTCTTGGCTACCCAGACCATCTTGAGGCCAATCAAACCATCCAGCAGCTCGAAGTTCTGTCAAGGCCTTGGTCGGGGTCTTGGCAGCTCAGACCATCTTGAGGTCGATCGAGCCGTCCAATAGCTCAAAAATTTGGTAAGGCTCTAATCGAGCTCTTGGCAGCTCAGACCATCGTTGTCGCTTGTAGTTTTTGTGGACGAGTATGTGGCGTGCTGCCAAAACATAGTCTTTATTAATGATGAAAAATGGTTACATTATTGGTAGTATTTTCTTTAATGCTCTAGGTTCCATGAGTGTGGCAAGATTTTCCTGCCAGATCTTTGAGACAATATATTCCCGTTCGAACCTGGCGCTCCACTTGATAAGGTCCCTCCTAGCTCGGCCCTAACTTTCCCTGTTAAGGATCTTTAGTTGTCGAGGTCACCTTTCTCAAAATAAGATCTCCGGCGTTGAACTCTCGTCCTTCGACTCTCTTATCGTAGTGTCTTTTCATCCTTTGCTGGTACGTGGCCACTCTGATGGCGGCTTGTTCATGTACCTTATCCACAATGTCAAGGCTAGTACGCAGGCCCTCTTTATTGTTTCTCTCTTCAAAATAGGTCACTCGTGCACTAGGTAGGCCCATTTCGACTGGTATAACCGCCTCACTTTCGAAGGCCATCATGAATAGTGTCTCTCCCGTGGCTGTTTAGGTGGTCGTTTGATAGGCCCACAGGATACTTGGTAACTCTTCAGCCCATACGCCTTTTGCCTACTCCAGCCTAGTTTTGACCATTTTTATGAGGGTCCGATTGGTTACTTCTACCTGACCGTTGGCTTGGGGGTGAGCAGGTGTAGTGTAGTGCACTCGGATACCCAACTGCTCACAAAACTCCCTATATTTCTTGTTGTCGAACTGCTTTTTGTTGTCGCTTATGATAGCGTTTGGAACTCTAAATTTGCATACAATTAACTTCCACACAAAGTTTACCGTGTTTGCTTCGATTATCTTAGCTAACGGCACAGCTTCCACCCATTTGGTAAAGTAATCAATAGCTACTATGGCGAATTTGGTCTGGCCTTTCCCGAGCGGGAATGGTCCAACAAGATCTTTCCCCGACTAGATAAATGGCCAAGGGGAAGTTATAACGGTCATTTCGATAGGGGCTATCTCAGCATGTTTGCGAACCTCTAGCATTTATCACATCTCTTCACCAGAGCAAAAGCATCCCATGCCATGGTTGGCCAGTAGTATCCTACTCTTAGTGCTTTATGCGCCAGTGTTCGCCCCCCACTACGATTTCTGTACACGCCTTCATGAATTTCCCTTAGGACATAGTCTCTTTCGTCCTCTGTAAGGCATCTAAGGTATTAGAGTGGTAGGCCCCTCTTGTAAAGCTACCCTTCCAAAAGAGTGTACTGGCTGGCGGTAAGGCGCAATTTTATTGCCTTGTCTTGGTCAGTCGAGTATACTCTGTCTCTGAGGTATGCCACAATTGGGTCTTTCCAGGATGTGGGTGCTCGATCTTCTCCTACTTTCAGTATCTCATACTCCGCCCATCTTAAGCCTGACTCGGCGAGATATTATAGAGGAGTGTTGTGGTCTAGTTCATTCTCTGGGGCTGAAGCGGCTTTGGCCAAGGCATTTGCTCAGTGATTACCTTATTTTAGCACCTGCATGATGAAGAAGTGCTCAAAGCCTTAGCTAATCGTTTGAGCCTCTTTTTTGTAAGCAGCCATTCTATCTTCTTTAGCTTCAAACTCTCCTTGGATAAGCCCTACCATCAATTAAGAGTCGCTATATATCTTCACTTGTGCAACCCTAACTGCTCAGGCTAGCCTCATTCCACCAATGACTGCCTCACACTCAGCCTCGTTGTTGGTAACTTTAAATAAAAAATAGAGTGAGCATTCCATCGTGTTGCCTTTGGGAGATATGAGTATGATTTTGACTCCGCTGGCATCTGTGTTGTCTGACCCATCTACGTATACCTTCCTGACCCATCTACGTATACCTTCCAGACTCGTTTGGCATCAAATTCATTTGGCTCCTTATACTCAGTTAGCATCGGGAGACCTGCTGCTTCCAAACTTGGTGTTTCTGGCTCTATTATGAATTCATCCACAAAGTCGGCGAGGGCTTGTCCCTTTGTGGCCATTTAGGGTTGGTATCTGATGTCAAATTCTCCCATTTCGAGGGATTATTTCACCAAATGTCCAGAGAGGTTAGGCTTCTGCATAATCTGTCATAGGCACTAATCGGTCAGCATGATCACAGTATAGGCCTTGAAATAGGTGCGTAATCTCTTTGCCGAAGTGATTAGTGCAAAGGCTAGCTTCTCCAATTTAGGGTACCTTGCCTTAACTCCTCGGTAAGCTCTGCTAATGTAGTACACAAGCCTCTAGATGCCTTCCTAATCCTCCCAGACCAAAGTAGCACTCACTACTGATGTGGACACAGTAAGGTACAGGAATAACTCTTCGCCTCGGTTGGTTCGGGATAGTAAGGGAGGTGAGGATAGGTATCTTTTTAGGTCATCGAACACTTTTCCACATTCCTCTAACCACTCAAAAGCCTTTCTTAGGACTTTGAAAAAGGGGAGGCATCGGTCAGACGCCTTTAGGACAAATCGATTAAGCACCGCTATTCAGCCAGTCAGCTTCTGTATCTCCTTCGTGCTTCATGGGGGTGCATCTCTTGGATCGCTTTGATCATTTTTGGATTGGCCTCCATCCCTCTTTGGCTTACCATGAAACCAAGGAACTTTCCTCCTGTGATTCCAAAAGCGCATTTGGCTAGGTTCAGCCTCGTGTCGTACTTTTTCAATACCTGAAAGGTCTCCTCTAGGTCAGTCAAGTGGTCTCTAGCCCTTCTGCTCTTGATCAGCATATCATCCATGTAAACTTTCATGTTTTGCCCGAGCTGCTTGCTAAACATGTAATTTACTAGGTGTTAGTAAATGGCTCCCGCATTCTTAAGATCGAAGGGAATAATACAATAGCAATAGAGTCCTCGGTCGGTGATGAAAGACGTCTTCACTTGATCTCCCGTGTACATCTTAATCTGGTTGTACCTCAAGAAGGCATCCATGAAGCTGAGTCGTTCATGCCCTACTGTAGAGTCCACTAACTAATCGATCATGGGTAAGGGGTAACTGTCTTTGGGACAGGCTTTATTCAGATCAGTAAAATCGACAAACATTCTTCACTTACCATTGTGCTTCTTTACGTGTACGACATTTGCTAGCCAGTCCAAGTACTGTACCTCTGTGATGAACTTTGCTTCCAATAGCTTATTGACTTCTACCGAGATTGCTTCATTCCGTTCCTTGGCAAAAGTTCTCGGTCTCTGTTTCATTGGTCAATAAGCTAGGTTTACATTGAGCATGTGCTCCATGACTTCTACTCGTATATCTAGCATATCTTCGTGCATCCAAGCAAACACCTTCTGATGCTGTCTCAAAAACTATAGCAACTGTCTCTGTTCTTCTTCAGGTAAAAGACTGCTAAGGAAGATTTGTCTCTCCGATCAGTCGGTGTTGCGGGAGAGGCCTATGAGCTACTCTACAGGCTCGGGTCTTTCCCCTTTCTCTCTTCCCAAGACTCTAGAGTTTCAATGGTCAGTGATTCTTTATCTTTTGGTCCCCTAAGGGAAGTGGCATAGCATTCTCTTGCTGTAACCTGATCAGCCTTTAGTTAATTGACCCCGAGCGGGGTGGGGAACTTCATGGTCAGGTTGAATGTAGAAGTGGTTGCTCTGAATAGATTAAGGGATGCCCTCCCTAGTATGGCATTGTATGTGGAGGGACAATCAACCACCAAGAATGTGATCTGCTGAGTAGATTGATTCAGGCTGGTTCCCATGGTCAGGGGTAACTCGATAGCTCATAGGGGTTGAATTCGTACTCCAGTGAACCCAACCAGGGGTACCTTACTGGAGTCAATCTACTTTTATCAATGTTAAGTTGCTCGAATGCCTGCAGGAACAAGATGTCTGCTGAACTCCCGTTATCTACTAATATTTGCCATACGTGGTAATTGGCTAATACCATTGTAAACACTAGAGGGTCATCGTGAGGATGCTGAATTCCTTCTTCATCCTTTTTCGAGAAGGTGATTACCTCCTCTCAGGAGTCCATTTGTGTTCTAACCGAGCAACTAGTAGTGAGGACTTCTATCGAGGCCTCTGCTTTCAACCTTCTAGAGTGGGCCTTTCTTGCCGAACAAGTGTCCCCATGTCTGGCGAACCCGCCGAATATCACTCGAACTTCGTCAGTGACTTCCCGATCAGTTGAAGGCTCTTCTCGTATCTTCTGTGGC
Source organism: Heliamphora ciliata (assembly GCA_032360265.1). Classification (NCBI taxonomy): domain Eukaryota; kingdom Viridiplantae; phylum Streptophyta; class Magnoliopsida; order Ericales; family Sarraceniaceae; genus Heliamphora; species Heliamphora ciliata. The sequence continues at coordinate 21,714 of JAUMHN010081443.1, forward strand.
TCGTCTTTGTGCAGATGGTCGGTCATGAATCGGCGCAACCAGCCTCGCCAAATTTGTGCCTCAACCTGCTCTTTAAGGTCAAAGCAGTCTTCCGTGTTATGCCCATGATCATTGTGGAACTGACAGTACTTATCCTGATTCCTTCGATCTGGCGTCGTTCGTAATTTCCTTGGCCACTTGAGGTTAGGATCATCACGTATTTGTAACAGAACCTGGTCAATGGGGGTGTTCAGTGGACACCTTTTGAACCGACTAGTAGGGAGTCGCGTTCTCTTGTTATCCGAGTGGCGGGGGGTTTCCTCGCTCCTCCTCCCTCGGCCTTTGTGGTCAGTCTGCGTCGTTCAATCATTGGTGCTCTGTTTTCTTTTCTTGCTCAGGTCTAGATTTGTCATTCCATGCGTTCATCGTGTCCTCTGCATTCATGTGTCTTTGGGCCTTGGCCATCAGCTTGGCCATACTCTCTGGTGGTGCCTTGGATAAAGAGAACAAAATTTTGGTGGGTTGTAATCCCCCCATAAATGCGGTCAAGGCTACCTTGTCGTCTACGTCATCCACCTGTAGTGCTTCTATATTGAATCTGGACACGTAGTCTCTAAGTGATTCCCCACTAGCTTGTTTAACGTTTAATAGGTAAGTCGCCGATCGGTGTTGCCTTTGCCTCCAATGAAGTGTCCAATGAACAGTTTGCTAAGCTGGTTAAAAGTGCTGATGGATCCTGGCTTAAGACGACTGAACCAAACGCGGGCTGATCCCTTCAAGGTAGTGGGGAACGCTCGGCAAATGATCTCATCTGGGACCGCATGTAGGTGCATGAAGGCTTTATAGGTTTCCAAGTGATCTAGGGGGTCTTTTGTTCCATCAAAAGCTTCCATCTACAGCATCTTAAATTTTATGGGGAATGGCTCGATCACGATTACCAGGGAGAAAGGGAAGTTAGTTCGCTGTATGAGTTCATCCACGCCACTAATCATCTTGTCTTTTACTGCTTCCATGACATTCTGAAGTTGTTCCCTCACTTGCCTCATCTCAAGTTCAATTGTGGCGGTGACCTCGGACCTGATGTCTGGGTAGGCCTTTCCAGCGCGATGGGGATCTCCCGCCTCCAGACCTGTTTGTCAGCTCTCCACCTCCTCTTGATCATGGAGGTTGTTGATATTGCCCTTATTCCCTTGTCCTTGGCTCGGGTAAGCAGCGTCTTTAACTGGGTTGGGCTGGTATAAAGCTTCTTGGGGCTGATTGAGGAGGTTGACCAGAGCGAGGTTAGCATCGCTAGCCTCTAATATCCAAGCCGGGACGGGCAGGGGCCCTATTACGTGATCCTCAAACCGCTAGTACAGGGCGCGTGCCTGTTGTACCAATTCCTGGATTAGATGGGTTAGATCAGCCAGTTGTTAATCGGTGCGTGGGTCAGTGGCACCATTTACCGTTGGGAGACGTGGACGGTTGTTGTCGGAGGTCATGGTCCGTGTTTCTACCATCGAGTGTACCAAGAAAGAGGAAAGCAGCTTCCCACAGACGACGACAAATGATGATACCTCGATGGTGGAAGCAGGGGTGCCGGGCTTCGTTCGGCTATTGTGCGTTCTTCCACCTCCCTGAAAAGACAAAGTCAGGACTAGTACCGGTGGTATAATGGCCGAGTACCCTCCGATGCCTAAGTCAGTTCCTTGTTTATCTTTAGGATGCTAATCTGAAAGTAGTTATTCACAGAAGAGAAGTATACCTTAATAAGAGGGAGCTAGGGTTAATATATTCCCCATGAGATTGGGTCAGATCCCATGATTCACGCCAGGGAGATCGTTATCATTCTAGAAAATCAACCCCCTCCTGATAAGGTGGGCGCGCATCCTGAATCATCGGAGGCATTTATGGATGGACTCGGCTCCCATCTTTTCGGTCGTTCGGCCCGGTCAACCCATTCTAGCCAATGTCCGCACCATTCGGTTGGGCATATACTCGAGCGTGGTCATTAGTCAATCGGACATGGCCAACCCCATCATTTACAAACCAAGCTTATGGTGACTTCTTTCCCCATTAGCTTGAAGGGAGATGTTGGAGTATACTCAAGCACTGTGGAATGTCCATCGAGTGCAGCAGCAGCACATGCCCAAGCAGTAGCATCAGAACATGCCAGCAAGCAACATCAGCACATGCCAGCACATGCCAGCAAGCAGCAGCAGCTCATGCCTAAACAAGCAGCATCAGCACATGCCAGCAAGCAGCAACAGCAGCACATGCCCAAGCAAACGCAAGCAACAAGCCAAAGACTCAGCTCATGCCCAAACATCAAGCCAAGCACAACAACATTAGCAATCACGAGAGAATACAACTGTAATAAAGGAACTTGTTTGAAAGCTTTGTTAGTTAGTTAGATGGTTCGGTGGTTAGTCGGTATTAATGCATATAAAGAGATATGACTTGTAAACAAAAATATCTTCTTGCAATGAAAAATATTCTGAGAATTTTAACTTTTAGTAATTAGCATGACCCATATTAATTTTATTTCTATGATAATTACAAAAATAAATTCTATTTTATTATTAATTCCACAGTAATCAAATAAAACCTAGTAATAAATGATCATTGTGATTATTGCAATTGTTGGTGATAATTAAATGTTCAATTTGACTATGTCAGTTACTTCCTAACTAGATTTTGACCTGCTTGGTTTACTTTTCTTTGTTAAAAATTTATGGCTCGGTGTCAATAATTTTATGAAGTAATTAATCAAAAATCAATGTAGAAATATAAAAATATAAACTAAAGTATTTTAAAATTGAATTAGAGAGAACAAAAAATATAAACGTTCTTAGTGTTTAAAATCAAACATTGAGTGAATAAATATACGGGAGAACATTCTTTTTTGTATTTTTTGTTGTGTGGTCAGCATAAATATAATTGTAATTGGGATATTTTATTAAACATTTGGTATGCAACAAACAAATATGCATATAAATGTTACTCATAGTCATCATAGTCACCACATTTCTCCACCATTGTCGTCGCCACCACTCCCACCACTAAACATAAGAAAATACTTTTTTTTAAAAATTAATAAATATATTGTACAAAAAATTATTTTTTACTCTAACAAACGAAACATTAATTTCAAAAATAACTTGAGTAATCTTAGAAAAATGCATTATCAGAAGAAGTTGGTCTAATAAAGTTTAGTAATATTTCAAAAAATACTTCGCTAATAATTATTTTAAAAAATTTCCATTATTGCTAAAATTATTATCACCAAAAAAACTTGGCACCAAATTAATTTTCTCTCCACATATTTCGCAACAAAATTTATATGACAGATTAAAAAAATGTCGCACAAGCACAATGATACATTTTGTGACAACAATTTGTATTGTGACAAAATATTTTTCTAATGAAATTTAGCGATAAGTTAAAAATATCGTCACTAGTAATGACCTTTCAGTCATAACTTCTTTATTGTTACTAAAATTGTTGTCACTAAAACGCTTTCGACTCCAAAGTTAGTTTTTCTCAACGCATTTAGCGACGAAATTTATGTAAAAATTAAAAAATATTCACGAAACATAGCAATACATTTTGTGACAACAACTTGCATTGTCACAACTCACAAAAGTTTGATTTAATGAAATTTAATGAAAAGTCAAAAATATTGCGCCACCTATAAGCATATTTTGTCAAATATTGTTACCATTAAAACACTTTTGGTGCCAAATATATTTTTCTGCCACACATTTCATGACAAAATTTATGTAACAAATAAAAAATTATAACAAAAAAAAAATCATAAGTTAAGTTCTTTAAAAATAATTTTAATTTTTATCACAAAATACTAATTTTTAATATTAATTTCATACTATAATTTTTTTTTCTTATAGAACAACGTGTGCTACGCTTTGACGGCACGGCACGCCCCTTTGCCCCTCCTATGGCAATTTGAACTTCGGTGGAAAGACAAATCTCGCGTTGCCAACAACCATGAGTGTTGCATACAGGGGTGTAAAAACTGCTCGGCCTAGCCCGACCATAGATCGGACGGGCCAAGCCTAGCCCGGGCCTGCCGAGCTCCCGCCAAAAATTTGGGCCAGGCCTGACTGAGTTTTTTTCGAGGGGTAGGCCCAGGCCCAAAGGTATAGGGCTCGGGCTCAGCCCTCGGGCTCGAGCCTCGAGCTGGGCTTTTGGACAGACCCTTGGGCTTTTTTTTTTAATTTTGTTGTAACTTGTATAATATAAGTTGAAATTTTTCTTAGTTATTAATTATTGTTATATTATTTTATTATTAATTTA
>JAUMHN010081551.1:0-25967 GCA_032360265.1 Heliamphora ciliata
AAAACACTGAAGCAACAAAGCCACCAGGAAATAAGCTGCCAAACAACAGCCAAGACCGCAGCACCTAGCAGGAAGAACCACCTGCTGAAGAAAATCGAACCTGAATGGTCAAAAGCAACCAAGCCTAACAACACACACCCACACACGCACACAAGCCCTTACACAAGCCGTAAGGGGAAGGCTATATGCAAAAGGTCCACAGGAAACCACCAGACCAAAATGAAAATGGAAACAAAAAACACAGCTGGGAAGGGGCCAACAACCAACAGCCCCAACATAAAGATAAGGGGAACAACCAGAGAAGCCCAAAAAAATAAAGCAAAGAGACATAAAGAAGCTATGAACACCCCTCATAGCTAGGGATCAAAACTTGGAGCAAAATATAAAACCAGCAGTGAAAATAAAACCAGGGACTTAACAAGCTGCTGCCACCAACAACATCTGGAGAAAAGCAATAGTCCGGGGCACAACAGGCCGCTATCTCCAAGGAAAGGGCAAAACCATAGGACCATTACGCTCCCAACCGAGGCTTCTTCCTTCGAGGAGCCGGCAACCAACAGGACCTGAACATATCAAACAGTATAAACCAATGAAAGTACAGAAAAGAACACACGCACCTAGATGGGGATATACAGCTAGTAGACAATAGAAAGCTCGGCACTCCAAAGAAAAGAGGACAAATCTCACAACGGAACCAGACAAGTGTATAGCTCAAACTCCAAAGGAAAAGAAGCAAATCTCACTAAGCTCCTCGCTGCGATAACAAAAACCTAGACCTTCCACGCCAATCTGTATAACAACAAAACTTGCAGGGAATAAATGTTAGAAACCTCACAAAACACTCACTCATTAGGACTGTATCACTCAGCCCTCCAAAGAGGAGGAAGAAGCTAAACTCACAGTTAGCCAAGCAAAGCTTCCCAGCTGCAGCAAACAAGAAGCAATTAATAATTGTCATTAGTTGAAAAAATATCCATTCCAAGGCTCCACTCACCCTGGATCTCCATATTAGTTTGAGAAACAGACACTCGCTTGAGGGTGGAAAGCCTCTCTCTCACCATCACAAAGATATCCTTCAGGACTCCCTCCCAGCCCTTCTTAATACCCTAGAACTTTCTAAGATTACGTTCTCTCCAAATACAATAAATCGAGACAGAGAATGCCAATCTCTTAACGCTAGCACTCAAAGTTTTACCGATCACCTTAGTGACAAAAGCATCCTTCCATGTCATCCAAGAATTCTCAGACCAACTAACCCCACACTTGGCTAAAACCCTAGTCCAAATAGACTGAACAAAGGGACAAGCAAAGAAGAGATGATCATGGGTCTCCAAAGCCCAAGAGCATAAACAACAGCTAACATCACACTCAAGACCAAACATTCTAAGCCTATCACCCGTACTGGGCTATTATGTTTACGGGTGATATGAGATATTGTATGTTGTTATCTTTGAGTTTGATGACTTCTAAGTATTTTGGAGCCTTGTTATTAAAGTCTAAAACATAAGCATGCAAAAAAAATGGAACAAAAACTTGACATGACATAAGTAGAAGATTTGAACACTAAGAGACTTGATTTTTGAGAACATAGATGTTTCTGCTATGAACATTGGAATGCTATAACACAATTTAAAAAATTGATCTAAGCATGTTATTTATGTCTCGATTTATATTTTTATGTTATCTTTCTTCCAAAATTGGTTTCAACTAATTTGCATAAGTAGAACTCGAGATATTGCAATTTTACCAAAGTGTGTCATTTTTCGGCCGGTCAACACTACCGACTTGGAAACCCTAATTTAAAATGATATCCGAACTCTGGTCAAAACATGAAAGTTGTAGATAGCATATATATCTATCGACCCACCAAAGCTGAGCACAAAATATTGAGTTTTGATAGGTTAAAACTTCTTTGAAAGTCTCTGTTGAGTTTCAGCCCTCAAGGGACACTTCTGTCACATATTTTTGTGTAGCCAAAACTCCTATTTTTAATGACCTTTCCCAAAAGTATTATGCATAAACATTGTAGATAACATATCGAAATATTTGCTGCCCAAAAATCAGACCTTGAATCCTCGGGATAATACCCCAAAATTGTTTCAAACCCTCTGTTTAAAACCAGCTCTGCTGAGTTTTGGCAGCTGACAGAACCTATTTTCTAAAATGGCCAAAAAGTCTAACTAGTTCCAAACAACTATCCTTAGCTCTAAACATGAACCTTGTAGGGGACTTGTTGATCTAAAACATACTAAAAATGGGCTCATTTGGAGTTGATATAATACCCCAAAACGGAGACCAACAGAAGTTTATTTTTTGTAAAATCTTAAGAAAAGTGCTGAACCATTTTTGCTTAGGATGTTTTGTTCACCCTTTTGCCTTAGGTGTTGGCCTTGGTGTTAAACATGAGAGTTGTAAAAAATATTTTTATCTAAATGGTGTATAAAAATCATAACTTGATTCCATGTCTAGGTGCCCCAAAATCTTATCGGCTCTTTTAATTTAATACTTGACTTTTGGCCTTAAAATTTGTTAAGTGTATGTTTGAGTACCCTTCACTATGAGACCCAAGTTTTTGTATGATGTTTGATTTGACTTAGTTGATTAGTGCTTCTAAGAGAATGTATGATGATTTAGAACTCGTGCTATCATGTTTGAATCATATCTTGAGAATTGTAGCTCGTGCTCCACATACTTGTACCTTATGTTTTGCGCGAATATCATGAATCTTGCCATTTAATGCCATGCTTTAGATGGTTATATTTGAGATCCATACCATACATCATTGACATTTTCACTTGCATCCTAGCATATTGAAGTCCATCTATGCAAACCGTTGTTAGGATGGGCTGTATTGAGAATGTCATTCTTGATTCTAAGTCTAGGGCGTCCTTGGTTGCTGTTTCTGAAAATGTTTTGGCTTATACACCCTGGGTGCATCCCCAGTGTTTAAATGGTTTACGGATATTGTAGGGTACCATGGGTTCATCGCTAGCATTCTGGTTTTGATGATTTAGACTTTGGGTAGACGCCAAATGAGCATCCTGGTTCTTAAGGTGGGTTTGTTGCGCATTGTTACTTTGATTATTCTGTTGGCTTAGATAAGGATGGATGATTATTTTGGTTTACCCACCCCCACGCCATTGCCATTGAGTAAAATAGCTATGGCATGATGCCCGGTGACGCATTTACTATGCGCAACGAGGCGATGATAGGTTTGGTCCCCAAACTCCCCTTCTGGCCAACGTGAACCGTCGACATTAAATACGCTCTTCCAGGAAGCGAGTACGGAACCTCTGTCTTCTGTTCTGAGTCTCGCAGAGGTAGCTGCGTTGAGTAAGATAGGTATACCTCAGGACATTTTCGCAAAGTCTATGGAGCCCGAGATTGCCCTCTCGAAGTCGGGAGCCAGTCCTCTTCGTGAGGATGTTGTCCAATCCCTCAAAGGTAAGCTTGAGATGCTGAAGGAGTCAAATACGAAAGCCCTTGCTCAAGTCGTCGAACTGAATTAGGTACCATCTCGTGCTACTTCTTCTGTGAGTGTTGCGGATGATGTTATGGTTAAAATTAGGTATTCAAGTTTTAGCTCTTTCAGAGGTAGGGGATGGGCATACCCCGTTTAGGGGTGGTGCTCGTTTTGGCCATGGGGTAGCCAGGCCGTGGACGCCCTCTTCGCAGTCCTCAGGGGAGCTGAAAGGGGCGATTGAGGAAGATGATAGGGGTGCAGCCAAGGTGTTTGTTAGTATGCCCCAACCAAAATCATGGGCTTTTTTACTGATGAACCGCAGTTCCTCTTGTAACAACTTGAATTTTGTGGAATCCAAGGATCCTTTTAACCTGGATATTGTCGAAATTGAAGGGGATTTGGTTGATGACCGATCATGGGAAGCTTTTCTTGTGGGATATTTCCTGGATGTAGACTTAGCTTTTAGGCTGGTGCGAGCCACGGCTAGAACTTTGTGGGTTCAAGAGGGGTTGACGGAAGTGTATGGAACTGATAAGGGGTTCTATATCTTCAAATTCTCCAGTGTTGCAGCAATGGAGACGATTCTAGAGAAGGGTCCTTGGCACTTCTCGGGTCGTCTTTTAATTTTGAGAAGATGGAAAAATCGGCTAAAACTCTCTAAAGAGGCAATTTCTAAAATCCCTATTTGGGTTAAATTCCATGAATTATATCATGAATTTTGGAACTCGCAATGCTCGAGTCGGATTGCTAGTGCTTTAGGTATTCCCTTGTACCTTGACAAGGCCACGGACACAAAGCCACGTATTTCATATGCGAGGATGTGCATCGAGCTAGATGCGGCTAAGTCTTTGCCTCACTCGGTGCTGGTTAAATGTGAAGGGGATATCGTTAAAGTTTGAGTCGAACACTAAGGTCTCCCGTCCCTTTGCTCCCATTGTAAAGCATTTGGTTATGATCTTAGTACTTGTAAGGCTAATCCAGTGGAACGGCAGTTAGAGTGGACTCGTGTTGGTAGGGAAGATAGTTGAGGGTGCGGTTGAGCCTATCGTTAATAGGCATGGTCTGTTTCCACAGTGGACAAAGAGCAGGTGAGTCTTGAAGTAGACGCGGCTGTCTGTAGTAAGGGTGCCGACCCGATTGATGTGGAAGATGTTGGTGATTATTTGAAGAATGCAAATATTGTAGCCGAGGGTGAGGGTGATAGGAAGGAAGAAGCGGGTGCTATTCCTGTTAATGATGAAGGCTTAGTTGACTCTCCCACTACAGTTCAGCAAATGCTAGGTGCTAAGGGGAGAAACTATAAAAAAAATTGCGTGGGGAGAGAGCTTCTCTCTAGAGAAAGATCTCCCCATGGCCTCCTATATGGTACGTTTGGTTCCCACGGCTCGTTCTTAGTGATTCCCATGGATTCTATGCACTAGAGATCTGATGATGGTAAGGCGTTAATGGTGGAATGCCTTGGATCACACCCATGGCAATGGTGGGGTGTATCTAAGGCACTAGAAAGTTAAGGTTTAACCATGGTGAGTCTTGGTTTATGTTTCGAAAGAAGACTAGATCTGTGCTTTCGAAGTTGAATGCACCGTGCTTTGGTGATACCGAAGCCGAAGCAGTCTCGATGGTTTTTGTTTTTACGATGTCCATTGTTCTGACCATAGAGGAAGACGATGGTTGTACCCTTGAGTTTGATGGGTCTCCCTTTTGATCAAGGGTAACTAAGACCTTTCGACGGTTTAGACGCAGATCCATTGTTCGATACTTATGCTTGAAGATTCTTTTTGTTTTTAGGTGATGCTCTTCCACTAGCGTTATCCAAGTATGAGTCTTTTGTAGCATTGGGTTTTTTTTCGGATGCACCGAGGTTTAGAGTATTGATTTCGTTTATTAAAGCTTCGATGGGTGGAATCATCACTGGAGTATGATGAGAATGTTGAATTTCTCATCGCCTTGATGGATTCCCCACCGTTTTTTAGCCGGTGCTGGTTTATAAGAAGATGGTTTAATGGTCTCGATAGGGCGGAATTAGACCCGGCTCGGCTTTCGTTGCTCTGGTCTGTTATTAGTCAGGTGTTATGGGATGAGCGCAGCTTTGTTTTAAGTAGGGTGTTTAGAAAAGGTCTAAGCTGGGTGAAGAAGACGAAGTTGGTAGGCCAAGCCTCTGATTGCGCATGGAGTGCCTGTTCAGTTTGTGCATGTGTGCAGGGTCATCGAATCAATGGGCGGATTTATGGATTATTGTGATGAATCTCTGTTAGTCTTCTGTAGCAATCGAATGTGGGGCAGTGGGTTTGCAGCTTGTGGTGGGAACCGTTAGCCCAAAGTGCTGGCGGAGCAGACTCTGGGAACTGCTTCAGTGTGCTTGCAATTGAGGTGGACCCAAGTTTTTATCCCACGCCAGGCAGGTGTAATGTAAACTGTTGTGGAATGTGGGCCCAGGTGAAGAAGTAATTGTTACAAACCGGTAATTGTTACAAACCGGTATCTATGGTTTTTGCCAAGGCCATGTGAGTAACACAATTGTGTGGTGGCAGAGCGTTGGCCGTTTGTAAGCCTAAGTGAAGAAGTTATTATGAAGTGGATTCCATTTGATAACCTAGCTTTCGTGGATCCCACTTTTTCGCTGGTCTTTGTGAGAAGGAAACCATGTTCTAGGCGGCTAAATGAAGTGGAATGATGGTTTTTTTTTATGATGGTAGAGTGGGACCCGCGGTCAAAATGTTGGGTCTGTGATGATTAAATTTTGAGATAAGTTTCATGCATTAAGGATTTGAGAATTGTATAAGTGGAATGTGGGCCCAGCTTGTTTATGGCGGCTCATAATATGGGCTACTGCTGTGATGTCATTTGGTTAGCAAGGTAAATGCGATGTGGTGGTGAAGATGGATTACTTCTGGTCTACTCCCAGGCAGCTTCTGTTGGAGATGATTTTTTGGTCCTCAGTAGTTTTTATTTGACCTTTTTATTGTTTGGGAGGTTATCGATTCTGCACTAGCTAGGACGTGAAGATGAACTCGATGGTTGTCCGAGCAACGGTTCTCTTGCGAGAGAATTAGCTTCTTTGCCTTCTTTAGCTTGTGAGGATTTGGTGCCTTCTTGGCGATGCTGAGGATCGAGTTTGGCTACTGTGGAGTTTGGATTATATGGGCCGGCTGTTCTATGTTCTTGTTCGAGGTCTTATTTTCTATTACCCTTCGAGGAGCAGAACTTCAATAGGAATGCGGTGCCTTCAGCTGGGTAACTTTATTTCTATTTTGTTTCCTGTTAGTCATGTTATCTACGTTTTTAGTTTGTCTTGACTTGCTTTTTCTTAGGATGTGTAAGAATGTTGAAAATGTTGGTATTCCCTATCCACGCGGGTTGTGCGTGGAATATGGCTTTTAGTTAGGCCCCTTGTCATTTCGGTGGGGGTTGGGTTTTCTTTGTTGTAGGAGGTTTCTCCCTACTAGTAACTCATGTAACTACCTGGGGTATGCCTCTTGGAAATTTGTAATTTTTTTTTCTTTTTATGTTACAATTAATTATAAAAAAAAACTATAAAAAGAAGAAGAAAAAGAGCTCTTGCTCTTCAAACTGGTTTTTCTTTAGCCAATAGCCCGGTTGTGGGTTGGTCCCTTTTGTGGTGCGTTTGTGGTTATATTTTTTGGATTCACCCCGCCTAGAGCGAGGTTTGGTGTTCTTCGTTATAGGTGTTTTCCTTCTAGTCTCTTGTAATCTCCTGGGGTATGCCTATTGGATTCTTGTATTTTTTTCTTTTTTATGCTACAATTAATTACCCAAACAAGATGATAGGTTTAGTGATCAAAGTCCCATCAAGTCTACTCTGATGATTCCTAGCATGAAATTTCTGTTATAATCTGGGTGCATGTTGGGTTGAGCATCTGCATTTTATACACGACATCTCATATACGCATTCTTAATTGACTTATCTACCATCCTATCATAAATTTATCTATCTCGTTGACTATAAACTGTAATGGATGTTATATGGTATGTGTTATGGTGAATTTTGTCCCGTGAGATTAGTTAGAAGGTTTGAGTGTTTTGCTTCTGGGCCTTGGCTCATGGCATTCGTGCCACAGGTGAGGAGGAGTTCTTAGAGGAAGTCATCCTAGAGGGAGAAGAAGAATCTAAAGAACATGGTGAGTTTCAGGAGCACGTAGATCCCGCTGATTCATTCTAAGGATTCGAGATCTTTGCTTTTGTTCTTTTATTCAGTTTTCCTGTGCATAGGGTAATTTTTGAAATTTTTTGGTGAAACTATAATAATTATGTACTTTTGAACGGTTCAAAACTCTTTTATGATGTAATAACTAACGTATGTAAATATGAATGAATGGCTAGAATATCCCTTTATTTATATTTAGGCAAACAGCCGCAGAAACTGGCACTACGTGGTTGAAGAGGACTGGGATGAAAGCATAAAATTTCTAATAATGAGAATCGAGGCTCTACGTCCACGTCAGCATACTCATCAATAAGCTCTTCTAGCTCCTCAAGACCTAGCATAGAATGCTAGAGAAACTCAGACCAATATACGAGTATGTTTCATGGAAATAGGTCACACAACGACAATAATTTTATCGATGAGACAAGATACCATCCTAAGGTTCAATTTTATATTCTTGTTAGAATCTTTAAGTGAATCCCGTAAAATCTAAGCCAAATGATGACGTGACATGATACATGTGCTAGAATTACAATTTGGACTTAACTGATGCATAGGTATAAACATCTAACACATGTTCCTGTCTGAATTTTGGAGCCTATTACCCTTTACATGAGCCAATCTTCAGTAGGGATTAGGAGTTTTTTTTAGTTTTTTGGCATGATTATTGGTTCTATCCTCTGTTTATATGCTGATGCTTTCCTATTCGTGTGAGTTGTGCGTGGAATTGTACGTAGGTGTTTTCCTATCCATGCGGGTTGTGCGTGACGTATGCTTTGTCGTTAGCTTTTCCCCGCTTAGAGCGGGGGTTTGGTTTTATTTGTTGAATATGTGTAGTACGTAGGCTCCTAGTGGTACTCATGTATTTCCTAGGGTTTGCCCCTTGTAAGCATGTTATTTTTCTTTTACGTTACAATTAATTACCAAAAAAAAAACACATGTAAGGCAATAGTATACTAACAAGTGTAAAGCCACAATTTAAATACTTAGGCTAGAACAAATAATACAATAAACATGTGTCATGGAATTAGCTAAACTTGCACATAATTATTCTAACTACTAAATTCATGGAAAATATGTTAAGATAAGTCCACTCCTTCAACTTAATTAGCCAAGCATAGCACAAATATAAGAATCCCAAAATTATAATATAAAGCACATAATCACATTTAGCTACAGTTAAAATTTAAGGTTTTAGCTACTGTTCTTAGGGCTTTTAAAATACTTAAACTTGAAATTAAAATATGAAATTTGGTAGGTAACATATTTAGGATGTTTTGAACACTTTATTAGAACACGTTTTTGGATTTAGCCTCTAAGGCCTCGGTTATGGCAAAACAAAAATGTGTCATTTTCCTTTTATTTTGTATCAATTGTCTACCAAACAATGTCCAAATTTGACACACTTTGGGAGAATCAATGCCATTTTCTCTATATACATGCTCTTTAGGTGATTCCAATGGGGTTAGAAAGATAAGACGATTATCTATCCAACCACGCTAAGATCACACCGAGATCTTGTTCCTACAGAAAATGGTGCTGGTTCAAAGTGGTCCTTCCAAACAGTCTATTTTACCCGTTTTAAAATCCAATTTTTAAAAATTATAAGTTGGGTGATTTAGAGCTCAAGAAGAATCATGCATATTAAAAACATCACCACAAAACTACAGTAAGAATTTTAGAGCAAACAAGCAAATCTAGATCCATACAAAAAACATAAGAAAATCAAATTTTTGATAAAACAAAGTTTCTAGACATATTTTAAACTTAAAAACTCATGTGATTTCTTGGCTCCTACGTCCATGACCTATGCATACATAGCTATATCTCTCATATATGTGGCTTATATATGAGATATACGTCATTTTAAAAGATCAAAATAAATAAATAAATAAAAGGAGGCGGGATGGTTGATGAGTGAAAATAAGAACAAGAATAGGGTTCAAGATCACATCTCATGGATTTGAGCATGGATCTTGAGCCTTGATGAGTGTAGGAGTTAAGAAGATCAATATTTGAGAAAAATAGAAGTATATAGTTGTTTCTACCGTGGTTTAGAGGCTTGAGAAGATGGATGTTGAAGAACTTTGAAGAAGAACTCTTAGGAACACCAAGAACACCAAGTCTTTTCGTCTCTTTCTCTCTCTAGCTCACTCTACTAACACTTACATATATTTTTGCAAACAAAAATTTGGTTTGGAGAGGTATGGCTGAAAATTAGGGGGTGTGCGTGGTTTTTTAAAATAAATTTTGTAACTTAAAGAGACTCATGATAGGTTTGTAAGGCCTATGGGGGTTATATCCACTAAAAACCCATGCATGTATAGCACACACAATAAAATAATAGAAGTTGAGTGTGGGATACTCAAGTTGGCCCCAAGATTTGAATTTTGTATTATTATGTTGTTAAATTGTATAATTAATGGTATATATAAACTACATAGTCCAAGATTTGAATGCAAAGTTTAACTTAATGTGAGATCCTGATCCTTTTTTTTTTGAGTAATTAATTGTATCATAAAGAAAAGAAAATGTACATGAGTCCAAGTGACATACCCCAGATAGTTACATCACTTACCAAACAAAACAAGGATTACGTTCTGCGATGTGCGAAACATGGTGCGACGGTGTGTGAGATTTCCGATTGAGAATGAAGATCATCTCAAATCAGGCTAGGGTTTCAACACCCACGAAAAATGATAAATCTGGTTTGGGAACATCGCGATTTCTAGCCAGGGTCTCAAACGAAGGTACGATTTCGGAGGGGACAGAGTTTGTGCTGAACTCTCCTGGTAAACGACATCCAGCGAAACAGGGTCAGATTCTTTCAAAGGCAAATGTTTTGAGCATGATTCAAGAAGCTCAAGGTCATTTTGAACGAACATTAGAAAGTGAGATTGTGAGGTCTCAATCTAGTGCCAGTCCTATTCGATGGGAGGTTTTTGAGAATCTCCACGTTCGGCTTGCTCTACTACGAAAGTGGAACTCCATGAAACTTTTAGATATTGCTTCCACGAACAAGAGTAACCCAACTGGTACATCTGAGGTAAGCGTGGGGAGTGATGGTGCGTGTTCCCCCAAGAGCGAACCTGTTCGGGCTCAGACCTTCAAACCTCTCCCGTCCAGGGGTAGGGGTGGTGGGCGTAGCAAGTACAGAGGAGGTGCTCGGTTTGGAGGTAAACACATTCTTGAACCAAGTTCTTTTCATGGGGTTGGATTTGGAGGCAGAAATTCTTGGTCTGGGGCACCTATGGCAGAGCCGCCCATTTCGACAGAGTTGAATGTAAGGACTACGGCTAGTGATAATGAAGGCAAGGTGTTTGACAAATTGGCCCAACCAAAATCCTGGGCCTCTTTGCTCATGAACCGAAGTATATCCATCTCCAAACTTGAATTTGTGTAATCTAAGGACCCTAACCATCCTGAGGTTGTTGAAATTACAGGTGATTTAGTTGATGACAAGCCTTGGGAGCCTTGCATTGTGGGTTATTTTTTAGACATCGACATGGCTTTTGGTTTGGTTAGAGCCACGGCCAGAACTTTGTGGGGGCAAGAGGATTTGGTGGATGTAAATGGGACTGACAAGGGCTTCTACATTTTCAAATTTTGTAGTATAAAATCTATGGAGACCATCCAAGACAAGGGCCCTTGGCATTTCTCAGGTAGGCTCTTGATCTTGAGTCGATGGAAGAAGAGACTTAAGCTTTCAAAAGAGGTTATCTCTAAAATTCCTATTTGGGTCAAATTTCGTGAACTTTCTCTTGAATTCTGGAATGCTGAGTGTATGAGTAGAATAGCAAGTTCAGTCGGTGTCCCTCTCTATCTAGATCAAGCCACGGATACGAAGCAATGCATCTCATATGCTCAGGTTTGCATTGAAATTGATGCCACTAAAGAGTTACCACATTAAGTCTTGGTTAAATGTGAAGGTGATGTTGTGGCCGTTCGCGTGGAATACCAAGGTTTACCCTCGGTTTGCTCTCGCTGTCAAGCCTTTGGTCACGATTTTAGTAAATGCAAGGATGCTCCAATAAAGAGCCAGAATGAGTGGACCCGGATTGGTAAAGGGAAGGAGGTGGACAAGAGTGGTCAGAAGGAGGTGGACACTGTTGGGGTTTTGGTGGCAGAGTCTCACCCCAATGTGATTGAAGTGATTAATGCTGAGACGGATGGTTCTTTGGTAGAGCATGAAGCTCCTCCTTTACATGTAGATGCGGGTAATAGTGAGGTTCCTGGAAAGAATGCAACTTCTGTGGCAACAACTTCAGCAGAGATGGTTGACAGGGAGCAAGTGGAACATGCAACTCTTACTTCAAATTCCTTTAGCGTGCTTTTAGATGAGGGTAATAAGGAGACTGAGGATTTGTGGACCCCAATTGATGGTGAGCATGAAGCTCCTTCCTCTCCCTCTAATCGGAAGGTAAGGAGTAAGCAACCTAATCTATCAAGTGGGAAGAACAAGAAAAAAATGGCCTTTTGGTCCTACAGGCTGGTAGGTTTATCCTACGGGGTTGGTATGTTTTGTGCGTAAGATATGTTTTGTTAGATACTTTCCCCTGTTTCCATGCGGGGGTTATATAGGTCATGATGTTACGTTTTTTTTTCTGCATTGTTGGTCAGTGATATAACTACCTGGGGAATGCCTCTTAGAATCATGTAATTTTTTCTTCTTTTATGTTACATTTAATTACCAAAAAAAAAAGAACCACTTCACCCCCGCTTGGATGCGGGGGGAACTGCTAACAAAGCAAAAAAAACCACAAACAACCCTCATGGATGGGTAGGACACAATAACAAATCCATTCCTGTAGACGAACTTGACGGCCTATAACAAGGGAGCTACAAACCACTAACCAACCCCACTAGATAGAACTACCAACTTAAATGACCAAGAGATGATTTTTTCTTTTTCTTACCACTAGACTGCTTAACCTGCTTACTCCCTGCCTTCTGCCTGGGGGGAGAGGAAGGGGCTTCCTGCTCCCAGTCAATCGGGGACCACAAATCCGTTGTCTCACAATTTTTCACATCCAAAAGCGCTCAGAAGGAGTTAGAGATCGCCACATGTGCTGCTTGCTCCCATTCGCCCACATCGGTTGATGATGTAAAATCCCCAGTAGGAGCATCATCTCGAGGCCCCTCAGCCACAGCTATGTTTTGCTCCACACTAGGGGGAAACAACCGGCGGGACCGAAACTTGCTCGGATCTAACTCCCTCCACTAGGACCGGAGAGCTAGAATTTCTAATAACAGGATTATCATGGGTGACAATTTTATCATTCCCAACTTGAATCCACTCACCATGGCCTTCATCCTTTTCTTCATCTTCCTTATAAAAACTATTATTACACTGACTGAGCGTGTTACCAAAAGCCTTACAAGACAAGCAAATATCAGGAAGCCCCTGAAATTCCACACAAATTTGAAGAGATTCACCTTCACACCTAATAGTAATCTCATCCTTCAAAGGTTTGGATGCATCAATTTCAACACAAACTCTGGCATAGGAAATATGTTGTTTAGATTTTGTGGCCCAATCCAAGAGCAGAGGAACCCCTAGAACACTCGCAATTCGGCTCAAGCACTGGGCATTCCAAAATTCCAGAGGGAGGTCGTGGAACTTGATCCACACCGGAATCTTATGCAAAGCCTCCTTAGTAAGACATAACCATTTCCTCCAACGTTTAAGAATGAGGAGCTTCCCTAAAAACTGCCACGGCCCTCTGTCCAAGACACGTTCCATTGCCTCCATGCTTTTGAATTTAAAGAAATAAAACCCTTTATCATTACCAAATACATCAGACAATCCTTCTTGATTCCATAACGTTCGTGCAATCGCTCTAGCTAATGGAAAAGCCAAATTGGCATCAAGGAAATAACCCGCAAGGCATGACTCCCATTCTTTATCATCAACCAAGTTCCCCTCAATTTCAACAACACCACCTTCATTCAAGACCCAAGACCACACAAGTAAATGGCCAATGACTAGGTGTGATGTAGGTGCATTACTGTGTGCGATTTGTCACGGCGTAGGTATCCCCTGTAACGATGAAAATAGTGTCTTCCTTTACTGATACGCATGAACCTGTGGCGAGTCCCTCCTTAGCTGTTCTGCGAAGTGGTGCTCTGCTCCAAAATCCGGTCAGCGAGACTCTAGTAGAGAAATTCCATGGTTTCGAGAGGGTCGCGGCTGGGGCTCTGAATCGTGCACGGCTAGGGCTTAGCCCTCTCGGCAAAGACCAGATTGTGGATATTGAAGCTCACCTGGACAATCTCCATGGCGGAAAGCTCACAGGTCCCTCACCCTCAAGTATGAACCCTCTCCCCGGTACAGTATCGAATGGTATTGATGGGGCTCAAGATGCTAGGGATACGGTCGTAGTTGGGCTTGAATGTTTTATTGAGGATATTAAGCTTAGAACAGAGGTTGTTTTGCCGAGAGAGACTCACTCGGGTCTTCTCCGTGGTGTTGCTCGAGAACGGAACGGCCTTAGCCCTCTCAGCTCAGGGCGGTTCACTTGAATTGAAGCACACCTGAGCAATCTAGGAAACCCTATTGGTGACTCGACGGTCACTTCACCATTGATTCCAATCGTGTCCTTCAACGGTGGAGCTGAGGGTACCCCTTTTCATCTAGGGGCAAGGGAGGCAGGCGTCCCCCGATTAGGGGAGGCGCTCATTTTGGTATGCGGGAACAGGTGCAGTTAGCCCAGCAGGGGGTTGCGCCTATTATTGGGGTTGCTAGGCCTTGGGCCCCCATGGTTTCTCAAGCTAATCTGAATGAAGAGCATGTGGTTGCTGAAAATTTTGCAAATGTAGGCAAGGTGCTCGAGAATTTGCCTCAACCAAAATCTTGGGCATCTTTGCTTATGAACCGAAGTTTTTCTAGTTCTAACCTTGAATTTGTGGAAGCCAAGGACCCAAATCATCTTGAGATTATTGAAATCACCGGTGATTTGGTCGACGACAAGTCTTGGGAACCATGCCTAGTGGGCTATTTCTTGGATATAGACCTAGCTTTCGGTTTGGTTAGAGCTACGGCTAGGGTGTTGTGGGGGCAAGAGGGTTTGGTGGATGTCTACAGTACTGACAAAGGTTTCTACATTTTTAAGTTCTGCAGTATGGAAGCTATGGAGAAGATTTTGGATAAGGGGCCTTGGCATTTCTTAGGAAGGCTCTTGATTCTGCGTCATTGGAAAAAGAGGCTGAAGCTTGCTAAAGAAGCACTCTCTAAAATTCCTATTTGGGTAAAATTTCATGAGCTTCTTCTTGAATTCTGGAATTCTGCATGTCTAAGTAGAATAGCTAGTGCGGTTGGTATTCCTCTCTATCTGGATAAGGCCATGGATACAAAGTAGCGCATCTCATATGCGCGGGTGTGTGTGGAAGTCGATGCGACCAAGCCTTTGTTACATTCTATCTTGGTTCAATGTGAAGGGGATGGTGTGGCAGTTAGTGTTGAGTATCAGGGTCTACCATCGGTTTGCTCCCACTGTAAAGCGTTTGGTCATGATATTAGCCGATGCCAGAATAAGCCTGTAGAGTGTCAAGATGATTAGACTCCAGTCAGTCGAGGAAAAGGGGTCGGTAGAGGTGCTGGTAGGTCTGACCATCCTTCTTTGCTTTCCTCTTGGTCCCCAGCTTTAGCCTCCTGAGCTTCTGGGGTATTGCGTTCTTCTTGGCCATATTATGTTTTTTTGATAGGATCTTTAAGGAGTCTTGAGCAGACCTTGGATGGTGTTACCTCATGACTATTGTTTTAAGGAACTAACTTTGGTATAGACTTATTTCTTAACTTCAGTGAGGGTGACCTTGACTCTATATCTTTTCCTCTCTTTGAGTTGGGGAGAGTGACTATATCTGAGAGACTGAGTTTCCCTTGCTTGGTTTTTGGGATTTTCTCTTCTCCTTAGTCAGTTCTTTGGCTCTGTTTAGATGACTTATGTCTACTATTTTTTAGTTATATGATGCATCCTTTCCATGCGAGTTGTGTGCGGACTTGTTAGTAGGGGTTTTCCTATTCACGCGGGTTGTGTGTGAAATATGTTTTTTTTTGTTCTCTGTCCCCCGCTTAGAGCGGGGGGTTGGTTTTAGTTGTTGAATATGCTTAGGATGTAGGCTTATAGTAGTACTTTTGTAATCTCCTGGGGTATGCCCCTTGTATTCATGCAATTTTTTCTTTTTTTATGTTACAATTAATTACCTAAAAAAAATTGCATTGAACATGGGGAAGGATCGTGAGCCAGATGATGATACAACTGTTGTGGGCATTCGCAAAGTTGTGCGGAAAGGAGCTAGTAGCAAGGTGGTCCTTGTGCCTACAGCAGTTAATGTTGGAGTGAAATTAACAAAACCCGCAGAAGCGGGTAATAGGGAGCAAGAGGAGGATGGTTGTTTGATGGAGTATGCAGCTCATCCTTCACATGTGGATGCAGGTGATTGTGATATGCTTAGAAATAATGCAGCTTCTATGGATTTTTCAAATTCAGTAGAGATGGGTGACAGGGAGCAAGCGACAACTATAACTCTTACTTCAAGTTCCTTCAGCGTGCTTGTGCGTAAGAAAAAGAAAAAGAAACAACGGTCATGATGTTTGTTTTGGAACTATAGGCTGGTAGGTTTTCCTATGGGGTTGGTGTGTGCTTGTGTGTGGTAGATGTTTGGTTAGATTCTCTCCCCGCTTCCTTGCGGGGGTGATATGAGTCATGATGTTTGTTTTTTTTCTTTGCTAGTGGGTTTGTGTTGTAATCTCCTAGGGTATGCCCCTTGGTTTCATGTAATTTTTTCTTTTTTTATGCTACATTTAATTACCCAAAAAAAAAAACAACACCACCTTGCTCAAGATCCCCAACATTAACATACTCTAGGCACAAACCAAAAGGGCTCCGATTAGTCAACAAGGATGCTCAGGACCTCTTCTTAGGCATTGGATCGAACACCTCAGGGGCACTGTTTCTCACATAGGGCACATGGCCAGTTTACATATCAGACCAACCACTAACAGACCCACGCCCTGGATGGGTACCATAACTATGGTAACCTCCTCGGTTTCCATGGATGGAGCATGCACCAAGCTGAGGGGAAGATGAAACAGGGGAAAGTGGCCGGGCGCCGGAACTAGCCTCTTCTCCTTTCCATCGGCTGATGCCAGCATCCACCAATTTCGGGTGCGCATCCATAGAGTCGAAATGTCCGTAGGGCTCCTCCTTCTTGCCATAAGAGGTAAGCAACATACCTGGAGAAAGGACGAAAAGCTCCTCAGCTGAATACTGGCCTTTACCATTTTCCAACCTAGCTTCAATAGCACAGATTTGATCCTTACTGAGGGGACTTAATCCTCACCTAGCCCGGTTCAGCGCTTCTACAGCTACCTTCTCGAATCTACCGTGAGGAACACCATGCCCAACCAGAGTGGGAAGTGGCGCCACTACCGTGGAGGCGTGGTTCACTGCCGAAGACGGAACCCTGGTATAAACGGCTTGTTTCCCCATGCTTTTTGTTGACTAATGCCGAGGAGGAGAAACCCTCCGGAGGTTCTCCGTTGCAATCGCCGGCACATCATACTTCCCCTGAATATGATTTGGGGAAACCCCAGAAGTTTCCGCCACTTCGACGCTCTTAGATAGCGTCTGCGAGATCTCCAAAGAGTTTGGTTTTTCCATCAGAGTAGGGAAGTTCAATGCTGACTCGTTTTAATTTCTACGAGCTTTTGACGCGTTATCATTCATTTTCACTCGACATGTTTATATGCGTTTTGTGCATGATTGGGCTTAGATATGCATGTGGGATTTGTTCCCGAGGCCGTTGGGCATTGTGGTGCGAATTTAAAAAAAAAGAAGATATTTTCGGGCGGGCCTATAAATATCTATCCTCATATATTTTCAAACAAAATTTACTCTCTCAACCTTTTTTAACCCTAGAAAGCTCTGCCTTCTCTCTAACTTTTGGAGAGCCCAAGGCTCGATTTTCGATGATCAGACAGTAGATCCCTAGTATCCTTGTGGTGGGCTATGCTTTCATTCGAAGAGAATTTCATTCCGATAAAGTCTGTTTTGCACGTGGTTCGAGGCATCAAGTTTTTTGACTCACCGAGGTAGGATCCTAGACTCTTATGTCTTATAAGGGTGCTACGTGAAATCTTGTGTGTTTTTACCATATAAATGCATGAAAATTTGGTTTATGTTTTGAAAAGTTAGGTTTTGGTTCAAATCATTTTTTTGGGGTAAATTATTCAAATCATTTTTAGTTGCTTTTGGTTGGATGAAATGGGTTTTTGAGGTGTTTCTTTCGGTGTTTCATAGTAGTTTTGCGTTTAGGTATGTTCGAGGGTATCGAAAGGGAGTTTGGATGCTTTGATTCCGGGTTTGAAAGGGTTATTCCTATGGCGAGGGTTGGTTTCTGCTGTGGGCCAGTCGACTGACCTGGGTGGTTCAGTCAACTAGGTCGACCGTAGGCTTGTTTAGTTGACTGGGTTTAGGGTTCAGTCGACTAAGTTGGTTCTGTGTTGGGTTTTTGGTTTCTAGTAGCTTTTAAGTCGACTAAATTATGGGGTTTGGTCGACTGAAGTGTTGTTGGGGTTGTTTGGTTGTTTTAGGCGGTCGTGTTATGGCAGTGGGATTTTGTTGTGCTTTATGGTCATCCTCGGGGGTGATGTGGGTTAGTTTTTTTTTTTGGTAATTAATGTGGGTTAGTTTATCTTGGTGTTTAGACATCGTTTAGTGTGTGGTGTGTTTGGGTCTTTGATTTTTTTCAAAAAGGTGGGTTTTGAAAACGTCAATGTTTTGTGAAATCGTTGTGGAATGTTTGGAGTTGGCCATTGGGATGGATTTGGTTTTGTAGGTGTGGTTTAGTGTGTTGCATGTTTGGGTCTTGGATTCTTTTCAAAAAGGTGGGTTTTGAAAATGTTAGTATTTTGTGAAATCATTATGGAATGTTTAGAGTTGGCCATTGAGATAGGTTTGGTTTTGTAGGTTATTAGTTGTCTATTTAGGTGGATGTCAGTTTGTTTCATGTGATATCGTGACGGGTTATGTGGTGAGTGGCGTCGTTATGTGGAATCTATACGTGGTTTCATGCTTTTAAAACTCTAGCATTATTCATGCATATTGAAGGACGAGTATGTGGTTTTGCGGTATCTAAAACATTGGTTTTATTTATGCATGTGTATGGAATATGAGCAATGGAGATGTGGTTCTATGAATGTTAACTCTGGTTAACAGTGCATCATTAGTTGGGGTTGAGATCCCTCATGAAAGTCTGAGAAGGTGCATTATTTTGGCCTGCGGTCCCTCGGTGAAAACTCGAGAAGATGTATGGATTGCATGTGAATCATGAAAATCATTTTAAGGCTTGAAAGAGAGTCAAAAACTACACATTATTTTCCTAGCATATTTAGCTTTTATTACATGTTTGTCTAGTTTCTGCTGAGCTCTGGCTCACGATGTGATAGTTGAAATATTTTTTAAGCACCAGTTACGCAGGTTGATCAAGAGAAGCTGGAAGGGGGGCAGAAGATTTGTAGTCTTTCTTTTTGTTCTTTTCGAACCATGTATTCTTTTACATGCTTTTCGGTGTTAGAATCGTGTATATAAACCCTTTTGACGATTATATATATAATACATGTATGTTTTATTTGAGAGTGGATATCGGGTTGAGTGTTGTGTTTGGTTGTTTTTGAGCGTTTCACATGATGCAAGGTTTGGGGTGTAACAACATGGTATCAGAGCTCTGGGTTCGAATCCCTATGAGTCGTGGAAAGAGGGTGCACCACCGTGTGAGGTTGATTGCGTGTGCTTAACTGCCGGTGTTTAGATGTTTTGAAGGTGTAAATGTTGTGTATATGTGAGCATGGGGATTGCACCTTAGGATTGATTAGTCTTACCTTCGGGCATTTGGATTAACAAGCTTGGAAGTCATGTTAGAAATACGTTTGGCCGATGTATTTTCTGAGAAGGAATCTAAGTAGGTTATCCTAATTGACGCGTTACTCTTGTCGATTCTCCTCGGTATGTGAAGTTTTTTAGCATGAATCTATGTGGCTACGTGTTAGCATGTTTATGTGGTTAGCGTTTATGTTCCTGTGATGTGTTGTGTCTTATGTTCTATTTTCCTTTCATATTGACGTGATGTCTGCAACGAGAGGACGAGGCTGTGGTCGAGGCTGTGGCCGTGGTCGAGGCTGTGGCCATGGTTTTAGCCAAGAGGATGTGCCTATCCCTGATGCTGGGGATGCAACTGCTCTCCAAGGTCTTGTTGGCGTGGTAGGATTGCTGCGTGCACTGGTTGGCTCCATTGGTTAGCTGGTTGAGAGCGCTAGGGGGAGAGAGAGAGAGAGAGAGAGAGAGAAACTGAGCCACGAGCAATAGCGGCGATGCTAGTGTTCAAACGTATGGATTCTCCTACCTTTGCTAGGGATCCTGATCCTACTATGGCTACAGAGCGGTTGAAATTGGTGACGTAGATTCTAGACTCATTGCAGATTATTGAGGACGAGTTGCAGGTTTCTTTTGCCATTTTTTGCTCACGAGTGGTGAAAATAAGCCCAAAATACTGTGGAGGGCACGTGGACAATTTTCACAGGGATTTTTCTGGAGAAGTACTTTTCAATTTCTTTGAGGGATTTCTGCGAGCCTTTTGACCCTCAAATGACCTCTTGAATCGAGTCAATGTTGATTGCTCTAACCATGACCTTGCCCTCTCTCAATCCATCTTTTGAACCATCTTAAAATTTTTTCATTAAACCTCGAAAAAGAACTTGTTTGCCTTCCCTTAGCCGCTTTAGCCCCAGTTATATTTCATGCAACCTCGTACGTCATTCAAAACCCTTGGCTAAATGTTTAACCGCTTATCGCTCTATAATTGCTTCCCTTGAGACTAGTAAATTTTTTTTTTGGGGTAATTGAGACCAGTAAATTTGAACTAACCACCCTTATTGAACACCATGCGTGTTTTTGTCTATCCTCGGTTAACCTTCAAAATCTTGCCCAGTATATTAGTGGGTAACGACAGTCGTCAGTATATTACGTCATTAGGATTTAGTGCTCTCACGGGAAACTTGAACGATGCACGAGAACCTCTTAACAACTCTTCAAGGAGCGAATTAGATCTCTTCTTGGTATTATGACTTGGAATGTTTGCTAATGTCTGCGTTTAACAAGTTCTGAAGATCAAGACACCGACTATTGAAACGGGTAAGAAATGGCTCATTGAATCGACTACGTCTTATTTGGAGACCCCGTAGAACTATGCCATCAACGATCTACAATCAGAGACAACAGTGTTGCACCTGGTAACTTACAGCGTCACTGCACGACAAAGTTCAAACCTCTGCAGACTAGCTCGTAGCTGAACCACCCATCCGAATAACTGAGGAACAAGAGTTTATACCACTAGTACGAAAATGGAAGATGAGAGACAACGTCAAGCTTGAGACATTCGACTTACTACGCAAGCGAATGAGATACGTCCACACGCCTTGATACTTACGCTGACCTTTCTCATCAAAACGTTAGAATCCAAATTCTATCACCACAGCCTGTGTCAGGGTTGTATACTAAGAAATCATAAATTTTGTTGGTTTTAGTATTTTATTTTATTTTTTAATAAATTTTTTTCTATTTTATGAGAATCTTAATGAGCAATGTATGCAATATGATTTATTTAATGTTACGCATAGATGTCTTTATTCTGTACAGTATTTAATCTGGTGTGTAGAGTACGCCTTGCACACAGAAGACCAAATTATAGGTTCTTACAGAATATAAGTTTACGGTTCATAATTTAGATGGAATTGAAAAAATCATCGGTACAACTGTAGCACAATATTTTAGTAGGCATGTCTTGATTACGGGAAACATATAATAGAGTCGTCTATTGTTCCGACTCTCTGTGCTAGTACACTTTGTGTATTGAATACGACCACATTGGAATAATTAATTTTATACTAATTATATAAATTAATTCACACCCAGAGATTTTTATGAGTTCTTATGCTCTTAATCCCAAAATAATTATTATTCGCGTATATTTAGTATTTGTTATTTTGATTCATTAGAGGATACGATCTTTTACGGGTCAATAATCTTGGTGAGTTGGATAGCGATATTAAATATATGAGAATATTAATTATTAACAGAATTCACGTCTTGATTGTTCGGGATTGATGATACCCCCTTAAGGAAGCTTATAAGTTTTGACCGAGCCAAACATTGTAGATGGATTTAATTATCCGGCCGTCAAATAAGTTAAGCGGGAGGGTTCAAGAAATTTTAAGATGTCGATTAAATAAAATTGACACTAATTAAATTCAATTTTCGGCTATCGAGAATCTTAACGTGGAGAGATGAGTTAAGCATTTAATAACAGGAGCTCGAATAATCATTTTTGAGAATGTGACTGTGAATACAATTACGATTCTTTAATGGTATTAATTGTAATTTATGTTTTTATTAAATTATCTCAGTGACATGCGAGTTTTCATAATTATATTAGAAACCCAAGTCATATTACTTCACAGGGTCCTATTATATATATATATATATATATATATATATATATGCGGTTATGCTAACCCTTAGCCCACATTTTTTTGGGTAATTAAAAGTATTATAAAAAGAAAAGAAAACACGAATACAAGGGGCATACCGCATGCCATACAAACCACCACCATGAAACAAAGCCAGAAGCAACTAAAAATAGACTTTAGGCTTAGCCATAACCAAACAACAACCAAAAAAACAAAGCCAGAAATAACCAAAAACAGGTTTTAGGCTTAACCATAACCAAACAACAACAAACAAAACAAAAACTAACAAACCAAACAAAACAACACTGTATAAAGACAACCACAACAATGCAAGAAAACATACACAGCCATAGCCAACCCACAACCACCTATGAACAATGCTAACAACTCTAAAAATCCAAACCAAAAGGAAAGAACATGGGTTAAAATGGGCAAGGACCAGCAACCAGCCCAACACTGCCACAAAAAAACTGCTAAAAACCAGCCAATAAATAAACCAGCCGCAGTAGCCCAGACCACAGGATCAAAAAAATCGAGGCAAGTGGCAGCCCTGAACCCTAGCCCATATTCCACATTCATTATTAAATTAGGGTTTTCACATAAATCCTAGGTGGCTAGATTAGCAGGTTCAAGATCACAATAGAACGCAGCCCACTCTACGTTCGTGACTCGCATCTGGGAATATAGTAGAAAGCTTGATCGGGGCTTCAACTCAAAGGATTCACATTCGTAGTTGTTGCAGTAACCGAAATCATTCTACCAGATTTCGAAAAGTATAATCCCGAATCTAACTTTGGGAGTACGATTTTATTTTGATCATTCGATATCAAAAAGTTTTAAATCGGAGCATGTTTCGACGATTGCTCGTCCAATATTTTTTTATCCAAAAAATCGTATTCAAGTCAATGATTTTGGTACTTTGCCTCTAATAATTAGTATCAGAGTCGTTTTGATTAATGAATACGGTTTAATCGAGGGATTGGGTAGTTTTAGAACTGTGCTAACTTTATTTTGCAGGCGTTCTAATCCCAGTTTTATGATCATCGTTGTATTCATGTTTGATTGAATGGTTTGATTGATAATTTTAATTAATTTTTTAATCACGATGGTTAATAGTGATAGTTTAGACTTTTTAGATCATTTGTGTGTCTCTGGGACATAGGTTTCAATGTAAAAGTTTTATTTTTTTTAGATATTGTTCGATATATGTAAGAATAGATTCGAAGGTCTAAGAACACAAAGAACAGACGGCGGCATAATCGGTGGCACCGGCGGTGGTTTTGGAATTTTTTCACGATTTTGTGATTGGTTTTTCAGAAAATTTTCTACAGGTTTTAAGCATAAAAGGCAGCAGGAAAACAAGTCTAAAAAGTAGCAAAAAATCAGCACAAAACAGCCTCAGCGGCGACGCCTTTGGGGGCCGTTCGGGTTGTTTTCGGTGGTTTTTTGGGATATTTTTGGGACTGGTTTTGAGCAATTTTTTAGGCACAAAATAGCATTAAAGCATGGATGAAAAATTGTGCAAAAAGGTGAGAAAAACTGCTGCAAACGACGGCTAAAACAGGCCGCTCTCGCGGCAGCATTGGGCGACAGTGGTGGCGGCCCTTCAGGACATTTGTGTCTATTGGTGTTGGTAGACCAGCTCCTTTTGCTGGTTTGGTTTTGTCTTCTTTTTGTGTCCTTTTTCCATCCATGTAGGTTCTGCGTGGAATATGCTTTGTTAGATAGTTTTCTTCGCTGCCAAGCGGGGGTTATGTGCATCATGTTGTTTATGTTGTTTTCTTGTTATGTTGGTAAGTGATGTAACTACCTAGGGTATGCCCCTTAGAAACATGTATATTTTTTTTTCTTTTATATTACAATTAATTATAAAAAAAACATTTGAAGTATAAGCTCTTCCCCTTTTTTACATATCAAAAAGATTTAATCATTATGTTCAATGTAAACTCTCTTTTTCTCAAATCAAAAGGAATGTTAAAAAATGATATTTATTTTGCTCAAACATTCTCACCCTTTTGACATCATCAAAAAGTAGAAGCGCAAAAATAAAATTTATTTAAAAAGCATTCTCCCACTCTTTGATATAGCATCGTTTTGACATTAAACAAGATACCAATTGTTAGAAAACCAAATACCAATTGTTAAGCATTCTCCCCTTTTATGAGAAAATCATGTAAAAATATCATTTTGACACAGTCACGCCCCAAACTCCGGGTCACGTGAAATACCTACAAACAACCATACACAACACCCATTCCGAGAATATACTCTTAAAATAAATCATACATGCATTATATATAACCGCCAAACGACTTACATTACATGGTTCCAACATCGAAAAACATGTTACAGCATACATGTTTAAAACTAGCAAAAAGGAAGACTACAGCTCTTCCACCTTTCCAACAACCCCGAATCAACCTGCGTGATCGGTACCAGAAAAACATTTTAAATCCTACACTATGAGCCAAAACTCAGCAGAAACTATACAAAACATGCAATATAAGCTAAACACTATGAGCCACATTCATCCATCGTTAGCTGGGGCTAACATTCATACCAATATCACATAAGACCACATTTTCATCTTGCATCATGCATAAATAAAACTAAGTTATAAATGCACAAAACC
This sequence comes from Heliamphora ciliata, assembly GCA_032360265.1. Taxonomy (NCBI): domain Eukaryota; kingdom Viridiplantae; phylum Streptophyta; class Magnoliopsida; order Ericales; family Sarraceniaceae; genus Heliamphora; species Heliamphora ciliata. The sequence goes on from JAUMHN010081551.1 coordinate 24,785, forward strand.
ACATATAACCATCACATCATGACGCCACTCGTCACATAATCAACATCCAATCACATGGACAACTAACAACTCGCAAAACCACGCCTAACTCAAAGGTAAACACTCAACCCATAAGCCTAGGTTTTCAAAAATCAACACCTTTCCCAAAAAGGACCACGGGCCCGAACATGCCCAACACGGCCATCACAAACCCACAACGCCCACTCGCGCCCAACACAAACCCAACGGCGAACCACGCACCTAACCGTGCACCACACCCACATCTAACCAACCAAAACAATCAAAGCAAACGCTAAACGCCCACACAGGAGCTTAGTCGACTGACCCCAAGCCCCCAGTCGACTGAAAACACACTAGAAAAGCCAAAAACCCAAAACATAAGCATGTCAGTCGACTGACCTCCCAAACTCAAGATCCAGTCGACTGATCTTCAAGATCTAGTCGACTAACATCCCTCGAAAATTATTTTTTAAGCTACGGTGTTTGCCTCCAAACCCTTGAATCGAAGCCTCCAAACTCCCATCCCACACCCTTAAACATACATATGCCTAGGCTTAACACCAAGACCTCAAAAAAAACACCAGACACCCGATTTCATCCACCGAAAATGATAAAAAATGGTTTTAAGTCCCAAAACCCAACTTTTAAACAAAACCAGATCTCATGCATTTTAATCGGTAAAAACACGCACTATTACACGTAGCACCATTATAAGATATGAGAGTCTAGGATCCTATCTTGGTAAGTTAAAAACTCGACGCCTCGAACCCCGTGCAAAATTGAGCTTTGCCAGACTGAAATTCTATTTGAATAAACACGTAGCCCACCGTGCCAAAAGCAAGGATCCATTGTTTGATCGTCAAAAACTGAGCCCCGGGCCCCCACGAAGTTAGAGAAAAGGCAGAGAGAAAAGAAAAACTTACTGGAGAAGTTTTGAAAATATCTTTTGAATGTATCTAACTCAGGTATTTATAGGTCTTCAAAAATTTTTTTTTTTGAATTTTTGAAATTGGCACCGCAACGCCCCATGGCCCCGGGAACCAACCCCGCATGCATATCTAACCCCGATCATGCATCTAAACGCATATAAACATGCTATTACATAAACACGAAACGCGCGTCGAAAAACGCCGAAAAAGAAAACGGGTCAGGATCTCACAACTCTACCCCCTTAAAGGAATTT
>JAUMHN010081660.1:0-25963 GCA_032360265.1 Heliamphora ciliata
TTAAATAGTTCATAGTTATGCACAAGTAGACTGATTTTTGACTCTTTCACTTGATTGGTACCCTCATGGGTAACTTCAAGTCTATCCCAAATTTCTTTAGCACTGTCACAAGTCAAGATCCTATTGAACTCGTTTGGGTCAAGTGGGCAGTAAGGAGATTTATAGCTTTTGAATTTTTTTGTACTTCTCTAATGTCAGTTTCAGTCCATTCTTCTTCTGGTTTATAGACAATTTACTTTTCAACAGTTTTGATAGGTCTTTTGGGTATATTTATGATAACCCACCAAAGGTCATACTCTACGGCTTGAATGTAAATTCTCATTCTAGCCTTCCAATAGTTATACTTTTTCCATTGAACAAAGGGGGTCTGTTGGTCGATTGACCTTCAGATTGAACAGGTCCAATACTAGTGGTTGCCATATAAAATTCTTAGGCTGCTAAGTCAAAAGCAAGAGCCCAAGCTCTGATACCATTTATTGGATCTAGGCAACCCATGGGGGTAAATTGGGTCTTTAAAAAAAATAGCAATTTAAAAACCTTTTTAGAAATATTTTAATATTGCAATAAAGCAAGATATGCAAATATATAACCAATGTAAATATTAAAAGATGATGGATAAAGAAATAGAACCAGACACCAGAGATTTATAGTGGTTCGGCTTTATCCTAGTCTACATCCACTCCTCAAGATCTCCATTGAGTATTTTTACTATTCAAAATACTTTGCGGGCGTATTACAAGCCTTTACAAGCTTCAAGTCTTCACTTGAGATATCTGAATGTTTACGAGCACATTCACAAACCTCTGTCAGCTTCAAGAAGATCCTATAAAAACAAGCCCCTATTTTTCTTTTAATCTCTCTTAAACTCTTCTTTGATGAGATTCACTCAGTCACTCAAAGGATAAAGGGTGACTTACACTAGATTACAATAAAAGAGGTGTAATAAATGAAGAACACTCACTCTCTTCACAAGATTGATTTATAATAAATGAAAGAGTAAAGAGAGATGAGGAACAAGAACTGTAGTTGTAGCAATAAATGTGAGCTTGATAATTTTTTAGATTGATTTGAGCAATGAAACAGTAAATACAAGTCTCTAACCTTCTTAAATGCTGAGAAGTAACTCCTTATATAAGTTCTTGTGAGTTCTTGACCATTGGAGGTAGGTGGGAACAATAAATGTCAAAAATCCAGCCGTTGAGATCTGTCGTATTTTGAATTTCTGTCTTTAGGGTCGACACAAATAGCTTTGGTGTCGACACAAAGTGTCTAGGGCAGAAATCATTAAGTGGTTGGCTCGACACAAATCTTCTGAGGGGTCGACCCAATTTATGTACTTTGCCTTCCAACGTTCTGGGGTCGACACATTTGAATCTGGTGTTAACTCGTTTGAAACTTCAGCATCTGGAGAAATAACTTTGTGTCGACTCAACTTGTCTCTGGTGTCGACACTAAATCTCTATAGGGCGCCTCGGTACTTTTGTGTCGACACATATGCGCTTTAGGATCGACACCAAAATTCTGCAGTCAGCCTTGGTTGTTTTGTGTTGACACAAATCTTCTTGGGGTCGGCACCAAAATTCTGCAGGCAGGCTCGGGACTTTTGGGTCGACACAATTTGTCTTGGGGTCGACACGAAAAATCTGCAGGAGGACTCGGTTGTTTTGTGTCAACCCAAACTTCCAAAAACCAAAAGTGAGGATCACTTTTGTGTCGACACAGAATGTGTTTGTGTCAACTCAAAATGAGTCCTGGGCACTTCGGCACTTTTGTGTTGACACAAAAATAGTTTGTGTCGACACTAACTTTTTGATACATGAAAATCAACTTGAAAAATAGTTAGGATGTCAAACCATTTGATCAATGAGTGTTGACACACTTTATAAGCTTCAAGTATACTTTTCCTTAAAAGTGTTTAACTTAATTTTCAATTAAGATCAACACAAAAATATTCTAATTAAAGAATAATTAAGTGTTTGAACGTTTTTGAGATAAAAGTCATTTTTTTTGGCTAAGGTGTCAACTTTGATTGTTCAAAATATGTAAACACTTTCATTTTGAAAATATAAAATATTATCCAATTAAAGCCATTTATTCTTGGAAAATAAATTATGAAAATCATCATAATCAAATTAAAAAGCCATTGGGCTAACACCTCATCCACGCAGTTTAAAAGAATATAAATACAAGTTATGTATATATTTTAGTTTTATGATAAAAAAGAAACTCTAGTGAGTTTCAGCTTCCTACAATCAGACAGGCACCAAGTGTTTCAATCATTTCAAACAGCTGCTTATCAACATCCGAATCCTACCAGGATTCTGTGATACCTATTGTTATAAGATATAACAATATCCTGAACCTCGTAAGACCCAAAAATAGCTGGCCAAACTGCCTGGAAGAGCCACCATCGGCGCCGCACCACTATCGCCGCTTCTAGCGGCTTTTGCTGCTACTCCTGAACTCCGTTTTTGTCCTTGTTTTTTTTTTGAAAAATTGCTTGCAAAAAATTTTAATCTTTTGTCAAAAAACCAAATCAAAAACAACATCGAAAACAGCCATCGAAAGGCCCCGAAGGGGCAGTGCTGTCACTGCTGCTATTGCCGCTGCCCGTTTGAGCCTCGTTCAGTGGTTGTTTCAGCTCTGATTTCTTGCTATTTTTAGAACTAATATACAGCTATATGTAGCTCTGAAAAACACCCAAAAAATAGTTCCGAAAGCCATCAAAAATAGCCCCAAAGGGCCGTTGCTGCCGCCGCCCATGGCTGTTGCTGCTGCTAGCTGTTTCTGCCACTATTTGTTGCTGTTTTTGCCATTGTTTTAAACAGTTTTTAAGGCCTATTTTACTTCTATTTTATACCAAAAAGCCATAAAAAATTACCCTGATTTCTGCCCCCGGTAGCTAATTTTCCAGCCAATTTTTGTCAATTTGTTGAACCCTTTTTGTTGCTGTTTTTATGAATAAAATCTGCAGAAATGTTTTTAAAAAAACTATTTCAAAACCGTGCAAAAACCACCTCGATCCGTGGTCCAACAAACTCAAAACCATTGTTGGTGTCGCTTGTAATGTTGCTGCCTGTTCTTCATATTCATAGTCATTCAAACTTCTTAAATATTCTAAATACTAGTTAAAAACAAATAAATTTTTTTGTATCAAAAACCTATGTCTCGTAAGCTCACATTCGAGCTAGAAAGCTTAAACAATTACGATTAATCCCCGTGATTAAAAAAATAATTATAATCATCATTTAACCATTAATCAAACATGAAGAAAATAATGATCATAAAAACTGAGATTAGAATGCATGAAAAAAAAAGTTAGTACAGTTCTAAATCTGCCCGGCCTCTCGATTAACTATAACTAAAATCAAAACGGCTTGGATACCAATTGTTGGAGGCAAAATGCCAAGATCATTGATTTTTAAACGATTTTTCAAAAAAAAAAAAGGACGGGCAAACGCTGAAACAGGCTCCAGAGAAAAACTTTTTGATGTCAAATGATAAAAAATAAAATCTGTGCCACCACAGTTAGTTCAGATTAATACTTTTTGGTCAATTCCCTAACTACGAACTTTAATTTCCTGAGTTGAAGCTCCGATAAGATATTCTATTGTATTCCCAATGTGATTCTCGAACGTAGTGTGGGCTACGATTCTTCAAGAACTGGTACCGGCAGAATCTGAACAACCTTAGTTGTGGAAGACAACTTATAAATTTGGTTAAGCCTACTCGCATATTTATAAGGCTACAACATGGACCTGTGGAGTAATTATGACTTAAACTTCTAGTGTAACCGAGATACCTATCCAGCGATTTCTGCAAATATGAAAATCTCTCTGTGGTTTTTATATTATGAAAACCTTCTAGCGGTTTCTACAATTTTCATAAAATACTAAATTATAATTCACACAACTAAAGAACTATAACTGCACTCTTAGTCATAATCTGAAGACTAATTTGCATTGAGCTCCTGTTATTAAATACTTAACTTATCACCCCACGTTAAGATTCTCGATACTTGCCAATTAAATTTAATTACTGATAATTTAATTTAATTGGCATCTTAAAATTCTTTAAGCCCTTCTGCTTAACTTATCTAATAGCCAAATAAGTAAATCTACCTGTAGGGTTTGGTCCGATCAAAACTTATAAGCTTCTTTAAGGGAGTATGGTCAATCTCGAACAATCGAGACATGAAATCTGTCAATAATTAATATTCACCACATAATTAATACCGCTATCTAACTCACCGAGACTATAGATTTAAATAAGATCGCACCTTCTACTAAATTAAAACGGCGAGTATTAAATATACGCAAAAAATAATTATTTTAGGATTAAGAGCATAAGTACTCTCATAATAATTTTGGGGTGTGAATTAATTTATATATAATCAGTATAAAATGAATTATCCCAATGTGGTCCTGTTCAATACACACAAGTGTATCAGCACAGCGAGTCGGAACAATAGATGACGCTATTATCTATTTTTTGAAACCAAGAAAGGCCTACTAAAACTCTATCCTACAGTTTTATTGATGGTTTGTCCAATTCCATCTAAACTGCGAACAATAACTTATATTTTGCAAGAACCTATAATCTGGTCTTTTGTGTGCAAGCTGTACTCTACACAACAGATTAAATACTGTACAGAATAAAGGTAATCTTGTATAACATTAAAAAAATAATTTTTTATACATTGCTCATTAAGATTCTCATAAAATGAAAAGTTAATTTTATTAAAATAAAATTAAATACTAAGACCAAAATAAAATCTAAGATTTTTGGTATACAACCCTAACAGTGACAAAACTAAAGGGTTTTGCAGATTCTTTTGTATGGCGTTGAAGGCGTCTTGATACTACTTATCCCACTGAAACTTAGTCTTTTTCTTCAAGGGTCGGAATAGAGGTTCGCAGGTAGTGGTTAACTTGGCAATGAACCGACTGATGAACTGAGTCTTTCCCAAGAAACTCCTCACATCCTTCTCGGTCTTTAGAGAAGTCATTTTGAGGATAGCTTTGATCTTCGACGGATCTAATTCTATGCCCCGCTATGTGATCAAAAACCCAATCATCTTTCCTATTGTAACTCAAAAAAACACACTTATGTGGATTCAAGCGCATCTTGTACTTTCTTAACCGGTTAAAGAATTTCTTAGTGCGACGACGTGCCCTTATTAGGTTTTGGACTTCACAATCATGTCGTCCACATATACCTCTACTTCCTTGTGTATCATGTCATGCAGTCATGTGGTTGAAGCCCTTTAGTAGGTCACTCCTGCGTTCTTTAGCTCGAACGACATGACCCTATAACAATAGGTGCCCTAAGGTGTCGTAAAGGTAGTCTTCTTTGGTCTTCTGGCGCCATCAAAATCTAGTTGTACCCTGAAAATCCGTCCATGAAAGATGAGAGCGCATTCTTGGCGGTGTTGTCTACCAATACGTCTATGTGGGGAAGAGAGAAGTCATCCTTAGGACAATCTCTGTTGAGATCTATAAAGTCGACACACATACGGATCCTTCCATCTTTCTTCGGTACTAAGACGATGTTGGCAACCCACTTTGGGTACTCCGTGAGCATAAGAAATTCAGCGTCTATCTGTTTGGTGACCTCCTCCTTAATCTTGAGTGCCCAATTCGACCTAATCCTTCTAATTTCCTGTTTAACAGGTTTAGCATCGAGATAAAAAAGGATTTGGTGTTGTACAATGTCGGGATCTATACCGGACATATCTTCGTACGACCATGTAAAAACTGTTAGGGTTGGTATACTGAAAATCATGTTTTTAGTATACAATTTTATTTTAATAAAATTAATTTTCTATTTTATTAGAATCTTGATAAGAAATGTATGTATATCATTTCTTTAATGTTATGCATGGATGTCCTTTATTCTGTATAGTATTTAATCTGGTATGTAAAGTACGACTTGCACACAGAAGATCATATTTTAAGTTATTGAAGATTATATAAGTTTTATGTTCATGGTTTTGATGAAAATAGACATAATATCGGTACGACTATTGTTCACGATTTTGATGAAAATAGACATAATATCGGTACGACTATAGTATAGACTTTTAGTAGACTTGTCTTGGTTACGAAAAATAGATAATAGCGTCGTCTATTGTTCTGACTCTCTGTGCTTGTACATTTTGTGTGTATTGAACGGGAGATTTTAGGTAATTAATTTTATATTGACTATATAAATTAATTCATACCCCAAAATTATTACGAGTAGTACTTATGCTTTTAATCCTAAAATAATTATTAATTTACGTATATTTAATATTCATTATTTTGGTTCATTAGAGGGTGCGATCTTATATGGGTTTACGTTATTGATGAGTTAGATAGCGGTATTATTTATATGATGAATATTAATTATTGACTGGGTCAAACCCTACAGGTGGATTTGATTGTTTGGCGGTCAAATAAGTTAAGCGGAAGGGTTTAAGGAATTTTAAGATGTCGATTAAATTAAATTGTTTGTAATTAAATTTAATTGGTGGGTATTGAAAATTTTAACGTAGAGAGAAATATTAAGCATTTAATAACAGGAGCTCAATGCCAGATTATCTTAAGATTGTGGGTCAGAGTGCAATTATAGTTCTTTGGTGGTGTGAGCTGTAATTTAGTATTTTATAGAAATTGTAGAAACCAGTACAATGTTTTCATAATTGCAGATACAGCTATGAGGTTTGCTTAATTGTGGAAACCGCTGATACGTATCTTTGTTCCACTAGAAGTCTAACTCATAATTACTCCCCAGGTTCCTACTATAGCTCTATAAACTTACGGGTAGACTGAACCATATTCATAACATATTTTCAAGATCAAAGCTGTCCAGGTTCTGCCGGCACAAGTTCTCGTTAGATTATAGCCCACACTATATTCGAGAATCGCATAAGGGAATACAGTAAAAAGTCTTACGGGAGCTTCAACTCAGAAAAAAAACGTTGTTGAAGATTTGACCGGTAAAAGGTATTCTTCTAAATTAACTATGGTTGCACGGGTTTTAATTTTGATCGTTCATCATCAAAAGTTTTATCTGGAGCTCATTTCGACATTTTCCTGTCCAGTTAATTTTTACCAAAAATCATTTACAAAAATAATGATCTTGGCAATTTTGCCTCTAACAAAAACATCATTAAATTCTTTTAATAAAAGATTATTTGTTCACGTTCTTCCAAATACATTGTAGAACCAACCTGAACCAGTTGTGGGTCTTTTCTATTTTTGAGATTTACTTAAAAAGTTTCTTCAATTACAAGTTTAACTCGCATTTTTCCTTCCTTTTTCAATTGAAAGTTTTAATTCTTGGGGGATATCCTCTTCGAATTCATTAAAATCTTTGGAATCAAGAAAAAATATTTAAGCAAAATTCAATTTCATTTCATTGATTTCAAAAGGAGTTACAACTTGAGACTCAAAGCAAAAGGAGCTCAGGATGCCAACAGACGCATTCCCGGTAGACTCGTCATTACAAACACTGTTCACGGACTTGATAAAAACAGTTTTAACAGACTCAAATTTTAACTCACTTGTTACATCATGCATGTAAAAAGACTCAAAAGACTGACTCTTTTTCATTTTAGCAGGATCCATGATAAGTGTGGTGTAATCCGCAAGTGTGCCGACTTCTATCATCATCACGTCCTTGTCTTCTTCGTTGCCTATACGCACGCGGGCCATCTATTCATCGAAGAAAGAACTTAGATCTCTATCCTTGCAATGAACTACCCAGTTTGTCGGTAATTTTTTAGTGAATCCTATCTGCCATATTTTTACATCCTCCTCACTATCAAACATCTAGTCACCGAGAAATATTTCCAGCCCTGACAACTTTTGGTTAGTCTTCTCTTCTATCTATGGTTCGAAAAATTCGTAATAAGGAAAATCATCCCCCTCTTTGATAAAGCGTCCATTCAACGTCGGCCCGTATTTTTCCATCTTCGGTTCTTCCAACTCTGACTTATACCCTAGTTAGTATTCATAGTGATCGTGGTGCACAAGGATTGGTTCTAAAATTCCTTGCTAATGCTTACCAAGTCCCATTCTTACAAAATAGGACATATCCCTCTTCATTGCTTTAAACTTTGAATTTACATAATTTTCCTCTTCGTTCATCAGAACTTAGATAGCCTTAGTCTCATCGAACTCGAACCCATTTAGAAGGAGATCTTCCTTCCCATGTTGGATCTCGAGGAGCGGGGTAGTGTCACTAAATGAGGTCAGCAAGCCAGTTTCATGCGGCACAGTGACGGTTACTCCTTCCTTGATCAGCTTTACTTTTTAGTACAAGGTTGATGGAACTGCTCTAACATCCAGATCATGGAGCCACGACCTACCCAACAAAAGATTAAATGAGACCGACACATCAAGAACATGGAACTCTACCTCACTTTTCAGTGTTCCCACTACCACCACAAAACTTACTAACCCCAACACGTCTCTTCTCATGTTATCATATGTTCGTACTCCTTGTGAACTCAGCATGAAGTCTTGTATCTTCAGTCCTAAACAATAAAAAGTCTGTAGTGAACAAACATTGAGAGCAGAACTGTTGTTGATTAAAATAACTCGCACCCACTTCCCTAAACACTGAACAATCAGGTGTAGCAGCTTGTTGTGTGACGGCCCCTCGTGTCACGCCCCAAAACCCAGGATTACGTAAAAATCCACCAAACACTAGGTTTTATGAAAATACAGGTTTTCATATATTCAAAACTTCTTGTTGAAAATAATAGAATGCCCAACAAAAGATATCTCTCATAAACAAAGGCATACAGATCCAACATACATACAATATATTGCCTTATGGTGTACAAAACTTGCCTTCAGGAATAGGTATACCCAAAAGGAAAACTATAACAGTCTTTCGCTACCACGGGCACCATCAGAGCTACTCATGATCATCTTCCACATCATCACCTGAAAAATGTTTTGTACAGAAAATTCCACCCGTGAGTTGAAGCCCAATAGAAATAGATGATAAAGCTATAAAGCAAGAAATATGCAATCATATAGAGTGGGAGCGAACTCAACCACATGACCTAAAAAGGTTTTACGTCATAAAACCCCACGTTTCCCACAAACCTCCAAAACAGTTTTTCCTTCACAACTAAGCATTTATACAATGCAAAACACATTTAACAGTTGAAGTAAAACAGTAACTAAAATATCGTTCCCTCACGGAATGTACCATCGTGGAAAAAACAGAAGAATATGATCCTATGTACCGACTCCATCACAAGACAGAGGTAACAATGATAGAATCCTGTCTAGTATCTAATCCCCATACATCATGGGACTGGTTAGATACACACAAGTTCTATACGGAGCACCACAACGTAAAGCATAATTTACGTGCGACAACCCGAGGGAACTAAGCACCCAACCGCCTCAATTTACAGGGACTAACCCGAAGGACTTGAGTACCTACGCTGCACACGTTTCTGAACTTACACTGAAGGTAACTCGTGCCAAATACACATCATCCCGATACATCTAGATAAACTTTTAAAAATCGAACTGTAGCATCAACCACAAAACCTTTTCACAAATATACATTATACATGTATTTGGATCCATCCATCAACATGGAGATCAATAAACCATTTTCAAAATGTTTTTTCCTATTTTGAACAAAACTTTTCAAAACCTGAGACTCAACCCCGAAGGCGAGCTCCAAGCCTCCAAAACACCAAGTGTTGAGATTTTTCACAAAACCACAATTTTCCACTATTTTCAAGAAAACCCTTTAAAAACCGTACTACCATGTGTCATACAGTACTATAAGCCAACAAAAGTAAACAACATGCTTTCTATCAAAAAAATAAGGCTTAAACAGAAAATATGACATTTGATGCATTTTCTACCTAGTGAAAACACATATAATTACATATAATACCCTCATAACAGCAGTAGGTCTAGAATCCTACCTCGTTCGGTCAAAACCCGACGCCTCAAAAATTGAATCTCATTAGAACGAGAATCTGACCAGATGAGCGCAAAGCTAACAGCATAGATAACAAGGATCCACAAGTTGATCGTCAAAAACTAGGCTCGGGAAGGTCAAACATGTAGAGAGAAGGTAGAGAGAATGGAAGAAACAAATATTTTTCCAAATGTTCCAGGGGCTGGAATACTTATAAGCTTGCCAAAAAGGCAGTTCAGTCGACTGAAGAGGCCACTTCAGTCGACTGAAGCTCCTCGAAAAATGCTCCACCGCCCAGTTCAGTAGACCAAACCCCCTGGTTCAGTCGATCGAACTCAAGAAAACTAGTTCAGTCGACCGAATAAAGAAGCCCAGTCAACTGAACCTCAGGGTTTGAGCCTACGAGTTTTAGGTCTTGGTTTTGCATTCTAAGGCTAACCAAACAAGCCTAAACAAGGTCCGAAAAAGCATAAAACACATCTACATGCTGTTCTACAACTCCAAAACATAAACCATGCATCGATGATATACATAACATAAAGGAAGCACGTCAACATTTATATTTATAAAAAATAAAGTGGTGCAGCGTCTCACAACTCTCCCCCCTTAAGGAATTTTGCCCCTAAAATTCACTACAAGGTCACGAGATAAACAGGTCTGGGTATCTAACACGCATCCCAGACTCAAGCTCCCTAGTCGCTTCCTCAACCCCATGATGAAGCCACTGAACCTTGACATACGCAATCATTCTCCCCCGCAACACATGTTTCTTTGTATCTAGGATCTACACTGGACGTTTCTCATACGTCACATTCTCATCAACTCGCCACTCAGTCCAATCTAATAGATGTGACGGATCCGGCTTATACCTCCGAAGCATAAAAATGTGAAAGACGTTGTGCACAAATGCTAATTGAGGTGGCAAGGCCAGACAGTATGCTACCACCCCAATCCTCTCCAGGATCTCGAAGGGTCCAATAAAACGTGGTGATAGCTTCCCACGACAGCCAAACCTCATCAACCCTCTGTGTGGTGAGACCTTCAAAAACACGTGATCCCCCACTGCAAACTCTAACGGTCTCCTCCTCTAATCCGCATAACTCTTTTGGTGGTTCTGAGCTGTCACCAGACGCTGACGAATCACAACGATCTACTCTGTCGTCTCTCGTACTAAGTTGGGTCCCAAAACAGCAGTTCCTCCCACCTCTATCCAATAAACAGGTGACCTACACGGTCTACCATACAAAGCCTCATACGGTGCCATTCCAATACTAGACTGGTAACTGTTGTTATATACAAACTCTGCCAGTGATAAATGATCCTCCTAAGAACCCCGAAAGTCAAGCACGCAAGCTCTCAACATGTTCTCAAAAATCTGGATGGTCCTCTCAGACTGATCATCGGTCTGAGGATGAAAAGCTGTACTAAAAGTCAAGCTCGTCCCCAAAGCCACCAGAAGACTCTGCCAAAAATGCAATGTAAAGCGCGGGTCTCAATCAGAAACAATAGTCACAGTCACAGGTACTCGGTGTAGTCAGACTATCTCATGAACATACAACCTACCTAATCTGTCCACTGAATCTCTCACTCAAATGGGGAGGAAGTGTGCAGACTTCGTCAACCTATCCACTATAACCCAAATAGCATCATATCCCTTTGGCGAGCGTGGAAGTCCTGATACAAAATCCATAGTGACATTCTCCCAGTTCCACTCAGATACAGGCAACTGCTGTAATAATCCTGCAGGTCTCTGGTGTTCCACCTTTACTTACTGACAAGAAAAGCATCGAGAAACGAATCAAATCACATCCTTCTTCATTTCTGTCCACCAGACTGTGGTTTGGGTCTTGGTTATGTAACTCGGTTGCTATCAGTTGCAGAAGTAGGGTTATGGGTTGAGCGTCGATCGCTTGGTATGTTGTGGAACTCATCAGTGAGTTGGGTTCAGCCATGTGAGGTTGGCCTCGGTTCGCATCTGTTAGATGTTAATATAAGCAGCGTTTGTTCAGGTGCAAATGAAGCCTAGTTGATGGCTTGGTTATAGTAACTAGCTCCCCTTGAGGGTAGGCTAGTGGATGTTAGAGTTTTGTTATGGTTGACCTTGTGAGTTAAAGTGATGGGGTGTCGGAGACCTTGGGAAATTAGTCGATGTGATTGGATTAGGGATAGTAACAACCCTTCGGAGTCTTCGTATACGTGGTTCTGGCCGTGTGATGGATTAGATACGTCGTGAGCCATGCTATGTCTTGAGCCGTGTACTCGAAACGGAGTATAAACAGGAACATAGTGGATGGGAGTGTAGAGATCCTTGGCCAAGCGTATGTTGAGATAGCAAAACGTGTAGTTTTGGTGATATTCCCTGGTAGTCAGGATATCGATGGTGGTCAGAAGGATGTTGTTGGTAGTCTGAGTAGTCTGATGACCTTAGACGTTGTGGACCTTTTGAGGTTTGAAAATTGAGTTTCGAGTGAGTGAGTTCATGGATTTGGGAACGAGTATGAGTTGCAGTTATGCTGGGAAGAGCACAGGTTATGGCTGTATGGGAATGTAAGGGCTCCTGCGACGAGCATCAGTTTTGTGAGGTTCCTATGGGACTGCAGGTCAGTGGTTTGGTCGATATCCTAGTGATTAGGAGATCGCGTTTGGGAACCGTGTAAGGTTCATGCGGTTGGCTTAGTGCTGAGATGACGCATCCTGGGTATGAGATGTCTGGAGGTTGTTTGTGTTCCACCTTAGGTTCGGAGATGGGTATGTTATTTACCCATGGGAGTGAGGTGTGGAGTGATGAGGTTCATCAATGGGCCGTGTAGTTTGGTTGGCCTGGGGTGATAGGTAAAAAATCGTAGGGTACGATGCCTATGATCGATATGTGCTTTGAGAGAGAAAGTGCGGAAGGTGTCTGCATGGTTGTGGGAATTATTAGTAACTCTAAATGAAAGGTCTCAGAATTGGGTTCCCTTTGTTTGATGCTGTGCCTTGGACAGTGAGCTTGAGGCTCTGACGTGATTGGGGTTTGCCTAGCAGGAGTTAGGTAGGTGAGTAAGCGCAACCGTGTGAAGTGAGATTTTGGGCGCAATGATATGTGTTGTGCCAGGTATGCCGATGGAGGGTGTTCACGTGTGTGAGTGAGGTCTGAGCGTTGAGAGCTTGGTGCAGCGGATGATCTGAGTATCATGATTGTGGTTGACAACAGCTGTTTGACTGTAGTCGACGTGGCCTTGAGATAGGACTTACAGAGTTCGTAGAGGCTAAGTGTTGATGAGTACTGGGAGTATGCTTGTAGTACGCTGAGGTTGGGTCATGGTTTCTTGTTGGCCCTTTTCTTCCTTGGGATGGAAGGGGAGAGAGAGTTTTCTTATGGACGATTGTCTTGTAAATGACTGTCTAGTGTGAGTTGTTTCATCTCAGTTGGATAGAGATGCTAGGTTCTTGTTTGGTTCAGATTTTGTTGTGTTCTGAGACTGTGGAATCTTAGTGGGTTTGTACCCGTGTGTAACCCTTGGAGTTGTGACTCGGGAACTTTTATCGCTGTGATTGGGTGATGGTTGGACTAATCCTTTGTGGTTTCAACGGGTGGTTGAACCATTTGGATTGTGATCCATGTGAGGTTCAGTTGGTAGACAGGAGTTCTTGTGATGATTCTTGTTGACAAGGGAGTTGATGTTGAGATGTAAGGTTCTTTTGTAGGGATCAGTTGAGGATCGTTGACCATTGTGTGCGTATGGTTGTGTTTCTAGCTCTTGGCGGAGCGGGGGTTTGTCAAAACAGTGTGGCTGTGATAGGTGTATGGTGGGTTTTTGCGTAGACTTTTGTGAGTCTAGCTTGGGTCCTATTTGGGACTTGAAACTGCTCAGAGTTCTTGGAGTTGAGAAGTGGTTGTCAACTGTGGTAAGTGTTGTGCTTTGGCATAACTATTGTTTGTATGGATGGTGGTTTCGAGAGTATGATATTGGAGAAGCCTTGGTTGGCGTGGCCTGTTCGGATTGACGTGATTGTTTGGTTGGGAACGGAAGGGCCGTGATGAGGTCTGGATGTGAGGAAATTCTTAGTGTACGATGCAAGTCTTGATTGGTATCTTGGGCCCGAATAGTTTGCTCTGTGGACCCAAAGGTTTGATGTATGTGTTAGGCGTATGTGATTTGATGTTGGATGACAGTTTTTTATTACATTGTCTGATGATGGTGACTATGTTTGACATGAGATTGGTCTGCAGTTTTGGTATCAGTGATCTGATGGTAAGACGTTGAGATGTGTAGTGACGTGTGGTTGCACGGACAATGTGGTTGGGTTTGTCTAGGTTTTAGATACCTAGGAAATCTCCTATTTACGTGATATGTTTGGCCAAGTGACTCGTTGGAGTCAGGCGACTGCTTGAGTTTTTTATGTCGGATTGGTTTTTAGTTGTGTGAAACCTTGTCGGGGAGATTGGTGTACCACCTGATGTTTCTCCTAGATGAGAATTGTGGGTCGCGATGGAAGTTTGAGTAGAGGGCGAAGGTTTAAAGGTTTGATAAGATCTGTTCTTTGGTATTCCAGGTGAGTTAAGTGAACTTCTCTCTGGTGAGCTTCTCTCTTGAATTAGGTGTTGTGTTGTTACTCGTGGATCGGTGTCATGACTGCTTCAGTAATGGAGATATTGGCATCGATAGGGTGATGAAGTGGTATCAAAGTTGGTGGTCATCCGGTGATCGTCAAGACTTGAGTAAAGTTTGTGTGCAGTGTGTGTGACTTCGTGTGACCGATGTTAGGGCTTGACGTAGTGTGTTTGGACTTGTGGAGATGGTCCTTGGGGAGTATGGTGAGATGTGATTGAGCTAATATGTGGCAATGAAGAAGAGAGTGATAGTCTCTGTGTTCGAGTATAGAGCATGTTTGAGATCAGGTACCGCGGTGAATTGGTCTCTTGCTTTGCGTTTGTCGCTGGAGTTGTGTTGACGAGAGTTCTGTGTTGGGGTTTGGCAGCGTGAGCTGGATCTTGATCCACTGTTTCATAGCTGTCTCCTAGATGATGGCGGTGTCAGTAGAGCTTGTTGTGGGATCAGTCTGTATGGAGGTTGATTCTTCACGCCGTGTTTTCTTTGTGTGACAACGGTTGTGTATTAGTTTTGTGATGATGCTTTTTGGGGTTTCAGTTGCGGCGGCACGTCTGCTATTGTACAGTGTTGTCGAGGCATTTCTGTCGTGGTGCATTATCGCTGGGTTTACATATGAGATTGTTGATGGTTGACGGGCTGGTGTTTGGTTTGAGTTTCAGTGTTGAATTTCGGGGATGAAATTCCTTTAAGAGGGGGAGAGTTGTGAGACCCTGACCCGATTCATTTTTGAATGATTAAGTGTTCGAGTTATCTCGTAACCTTCGAAAGGTGTTAAGTACATCTTTGGCGTGTGTTCGGGTTCCATTGAGGCTTATTTGATTTGGCTTAAGGTTAGAAAATCAGTTCTTACACAGAAAAACGCACCGCCTAGTAGATCGGTCGACTGAGGAACTTGGCCCAGTCGACTGAACCGAGTTTTTTGAGTTCGGTCGACTGGACATGGAGGTTCGGTCGACTGAACTTTGTCGGCAAGGCTTTTTGGCATTTCCAGGAGCGTCACTCAATCGACTAAACTGAGGGTTCAATCGATTGAACAGTGGATTTTTGGCGTTCTCTATAAATATCCAGTCGTGGAGATATTTTGGGATATTTTGATTTTCAGATCTAGTTTCTCTCTCCCATTTTCTCTTCCTTCTCTCTAGATTTGAGAGCCCGGGGCTTGGTTTTCAGTTGATCAGCTTATGGATTCTTGCTATCGGGGATGTGGGCTTCGTATATATCCGGTCAGATTTTTGTTTCGTCGAGGTTTGGTTTTCGAGACGTCGGGTTTTGACCCAACGAGGTAGGATTCTAGACCTACTGCTGTTATGAGGGTGATATATGTAATTGTACGCTTTTTCATTAGTAGAAAATGCATCAAATGTCATATTTTCTGTTTAAGCCTTATTTTTCTGATAGAAAGCATGTTGTTCGCTTTTCTTGGCTTATAGTGCTCTATGACATGTGGTAATGTGGTTTTCAATGGGTTTTCTTAAAAATGGTGAAAAATGAGGATTTTTTGTGAAATCTCAACATTTTATGTTACGGAGGTTTGGAGCTCGCCTTCGGGGTTAAGTCTCAGGTTTTGAAACGTTTTGTGAAATCGGGAAAAAATATTTTGAAAATATTTTATTTTGATCTCCATATTGATGGATGGATCTATGTACATGTATAATGTATTTTGGGGAAAAAGATTTTGTAGTTGAGCTCAGTTCTGTTTTTAAAAGATTATCTAGATGTACCGGGATGACGTGTATTTGGCACGAGTTACCATCGGTGTAAGTCTAGAAACGTGCACAGCGTAGGTACTCAGGTCCTTCGGGTTAGTCCCCGTAAATTGAAACGGATGGGTGCTCAGCTCCCTCGGGGTCATAACCCGTAAATTGAGTGATTACGTTCATAGTGCTCCGTATAGAACCTGTGTGTATCTAGGCGATCCCACGATATCTGGGGGTTAGATACTGGACAGGGGTCTATAGTTTCTACCTCTATCCTCTTGTGATTGAGTTGGTACATAGGATCTCTTTCTTCTTTTACGCGATGGTACATTCCGCGAGGGAAACGATATTTTGATTATTGTTTGACCTCTTCTCCTCGGCGGTGTGGCCTGAGTGGAGCATACTATTTTATTATAGCTTACTGTTTTTATCTTTCCTCAATGTGTACCCGAGTGGGAAAGTAATGTTTTGATTACTATTTTCCTTCATCTGTAAAAATGTGATTTTGCATTGTTTAAATGTTTGGTTGTGAAGGGAAAACTGCTTTGGGAGTCTGATGGGAAAACTTGGGGTTTTATGATGTAAAATCTTTTGGTTTGTGATTGAGTTAACTCCCACTACATGATATGCATGATTTTGAGGACGAAAATTGGGATTTTATGAAATAAAATCGTTTTGAGGCACGCATTAGCCTGATGAAAAACTTGTGGTTTTGGGTTGGTAAAACCTTTTTGGCTCCTGTGGTTGAGCCCGTATGCTTGTGATTGCATATTTCCTGCTTTACAGCTTTATTGTCTTTTCCTATTGAGCTTCGGCTCACAGTGTGGGATTTTGCTGTAAAACTTTTTTTAGGTAAGCGTGGTCCTGTAGGTTGACCCGGTAGTGCCCAGAGGTGGCTGATGACCAGACGTCTGTTTTGTCTTGATAGGTGGTTTATACCTATTGTATATGTTTCATGTTTATTTGTAACATGTTGTAAATCGTATACTATGATTATAGATCTATGCATGTTTTAATACTTTCGAGAAAACCTTGGGTCGGTTGTTGTTTTTCGTAGTTTCATACTACGTTTTTCGTTCTTGATATCAACGGTTTACAAACGGGATTTTCAAATGGTTTTGCTTCATAAAAACTTTTGTGCTTCGAGGTAGATTTTGGAACGACCTAAGCTTCTTTTAAAACGAAAAGATTTCTGTATTCAAAACTCGTATTTTGTTTTTAAAAGCTGAGTTGTAGTCTTTTGGCTACTCTTTTAAATCAATAAATCCTCTATAGTACATTTTTACAAAGGTTTTGGTCTTGTTTGGTGTTTTGGTTTTAAATCCCTTTTGTTTCGATGGTTTGGTGGTTGTTCGGTGGCTTTTCGCGTTACCCGGAGTTTGGGGCGTAACAATTTTATTTTCTTTGCTTCTTTATAATGTTTCATTTAGTATTTCTTTTTCTTTTAATATTAGTTAATTTTTAATGCTAACATATCTTTTTTTTATGGTAGTATAGCTTTATTTTTCTTTTAATATTCTAGCCTATTTTCTTTTCCTTCATTTTACTGTTAGCATAAATTAATTTCTTCTATCATTTTTTTTCTTTTTCTTTTCTCTCAATATTAGTATAATTTCTTTTATTTTATTTAGCACTTATTCTATCTTTCTTTTTCTTTTTTTTTATTAAACCTAAAAATCATAAAAAGTCCTTTAGGCTAATTTTCTTTTCCTTTTTAAATGTAATTCTCTTTTTTTTTTTTTTTTTCTTTTCTTTTTGTTTTCTTCCATCTCTTTTTAAAGAAAATGCAAAATGTGAATAATTATGTTTTCTGTTTTTTTAATTTAATAATATTTTTTACCATTTTCATTTTAGTATGTTTTTCCTTGTAAACTTTTTTTTTCTTTTAACTTTCAAAATTTTCTTTGTTATAAAATTCTCATTTTATTTTCTTTGTTAATAAGTTTTCTTTTATTATAAAATTTTCATGCATCCTTTTACGTTTAATTTTTATCTTTAATGTTAATTTAATTTATTTTTGATTATGCATGTTTTATCTATTCTTTTTAAATGCATGTTTAGACTTGTTTAGTTTATTTTTGTAACAAATCCATGTTTAGGAAGTTTTGGTAACTTTTAAAATGTTTTATTATTATTATTATGATAGTTTAGGTCATTTTTGTAAATATTTCATGTGGGAGTGTTCCATGTATTATTTTAGTTAGAAATTACATGCTGTAGAATTTAGGATTTTCATTTCTTATTTGTCTTATTTGTTGGAATGCTATGTACATATTTTACGTATTTTTCATATTTGATTTTTGATGTTCTCTCTTTACCTCTATTTTTTTTATTTGCATACATTTGGGAAATTCTATTTAAGAACCAATAATGATTAGAAGAGGGCAACCTTACGGCCAACCTTACGGTTAAACAAGCGGGATACCTAACACCTTCACCGATTTATACCTTAGCCCCGAACCTTTTTCTCTAGTTAACGTCTTAAAAATCAGTAGCCAATTTCTATTTTTCTTAGTTTTTCTCAAAAACTAAGTGGCGACTCTACTTTCAATAAAAAGGCATTTTCAAATTTTAGTTTTCAAGGTGTTAAAAAATATTTTCCAAAACATCTTTTGAACTCCCTTATTTTTGACCCCTAAATCCGAACGTCACAGTATTTTCTAGCGACTCTGCTGGGGATTAGTTTCCAAAATCAAATTAGAGGGCTAGACTTGAAAACATTATTGGTTCTTAATAAAATTTCTCATTTGCATTTTCGCATGCACGTGCATTGTTCTTCAACCCCCTGCCTGGTCGACCCGATGCTCTGAACGTTCATCCGTTTCAGGGATTGTTGGGAAGACGGACAACCCTTACTGACTGTACGCTATCATAGGTGTAGTAAAAGAGTTCGGGCATACTATTTGACCATATCCTGCACCACTCCAGGCATGGGAGGTATATACCAGGCTCTATTCAGAAGGTACCCTGATAATTGACCAAAACTGGCATTTTACATATAGTGAACTTAGAACCCCCCAATTAAGTGCTGCTAACCCTAATAAGATTATGTGTTTTTCTTTCTTGTATGTTTTGATTGTATATTGTTAGGATTGTTTGTTCGAATTAGACTAGTTCTTTCCCCAGATTCAGCCATTTTTTGTTATCCTTTGAATAGATTAGTTTTTTTCCTTCGGGGTCTTACCCGGATTTCATCCTTCACCCTAATCAGTTTCTCACGCCATAGTTTTCTTCCCAAGATCATGCCCATGTTTCGTTTTAACACCTCTGGGATAGTCTCTCTCTTCTCTGGGTTCTTCTCGGATTGTCAGTTCTTCCCTGTTAATGTATTAGTCTTCTTCCCGGGGTCATGCCTGTGTTTCATTTTGGGCCTTTAAGATTATTTCTCTCCCTTTCAGGTTCTTATCAAGTTGCTAATTCTATAACCCATTTTTAGTCTAGGCGTGCTTTCTTCAAACCCCTTTCTTTCAACCTATGTGAGAAAGTTTTTATTTTTCTACCGTTATGCTTTAGACTCATAAGTCGAGCCAGCCTCTTGAGGGTTAAAATAGTCTTTTTGTCGGAACGCCGTCCGCTTAGATAAAGAATTTTCTCTAGAACTTGGTTGATCTATCCCCTTTGGTTCTCATCTTGGGTTTTCAGATGTTCAGTTATTATGCTGGTAGTATGAGCCCGATAGGGGCATTATTTTACTTTCAACTATTTTTTGATATCTGGGATATTTGCTGTCTGCTGTCTGAATTCTTTCAAAAAATGTTTGAAATTGGTTATTCTGCTTATGGGATCAAGTTTTTTTTGGGGTTTCCATTGATCCAAAAAAAGTACAGTCGACACGAGTTTGGGTAAGATCAAAATTAGGCAAACTTCGCAGAGTTTTTGAATCAGCAGACATGGCAGAGAACGAAGTTAATTTGACAGCCCTGATGAGGGCTATTACTAAGATACAGCGGGCTGTGGAGCAGCAGACCCAAGCTCAAACTCAATGTCTGGCACATATACAAGCAATTCAGGCCCGTATACTCGGTATGAACGGGTAGCCAGACAATACGAATGAGAATGATGAAGATTTTTGGGATGATAACCAGGGACCCGAGATACTGCAAGTTACTGTACCGCCTCGGGTTTCTCGCCCAATTGTGGTAGAAGATGAAAACACCGCTCAGTCTAGGGAATCTACACTGGCCAAAAAGATTGACTGGATGGAAAAGGTTTTAAAGAAAGCTAAAGGAGTGAAAGAATATATGCTGGATGTAGGTGGTTTGTGCCTATTCCCGGATACAAAACTGCCCGAGAAGTTCAATATGCCAGAAATAGAAAAGTTAGACGGCACTAGGGATCCCCGTATCCACCTAAAAATGTATGTCAAAACCTTATCCCCCATGGGGATTGATGATCAGCTTATGGACCAATTGTTCTATCGATCGCTTTCTGGGGCTATGTAAAGATGGTTTCTCTCTCTAAAAGTGGCCAAAACTAGAACATGGGAGGATATTGCCACTGCCTTCATTAGTCAGTATAGCTACAACGTCCAGCTGGACGTCACTACTCGAGAGCTCAAAACGACCTGACTGGAGAATCGAGAGTCTTTTGTTGATTTTCTGACCCGGTGGAGGGGCAAGGCCGCCAAGATGACAAATCGGCCCTCTGAGAAACAACAAGTAAGGATAGTGGTGAAGAATCTGCAATCCCCATTGAAGCGTTATTTGATTACACAGCCACTCTCTACATTCAAGAAGTTGTTTGATGCTGGGGTTCAAATAGAAGATGCAATCTAGTCTGGGGATATTGAAAAGACCGCGCCAAGCTAGAAGCCCAGAAGGACTTTCCCCACAAATAACCAGAACCAATCCGCTACCACAAACCTCGTGTCCTGCTCAAATGAGGTAAACCTGCTGAACCCATCCTCTTCTACTGAGCAGTCCAATAATGCCCAACAATCAGATAACAGCCAACAACAACAGAGGCCAAGGAGGGTGCTTACTTCCCTCAACATTTCTTTATCCACCGCCCTGAATTGACTCATCGAGAAGGGGTTCATCAAACCATTAGACCCCATGCCTGTACCCGATCTCCTATCGCTAAGATACAATGCCTCTCAATATTGCGCCTTCCATCAAAGTCACGGGCATTTAACTGACAAATGTATGAGGCTCCGACATGAGATCCAGAATCTCATTGACAACAAAGTGATCCCTCCTCCATCAGCCACCCTAAAGTCAAATGTCACAACCAACCCACTGTCAGATCATGCCAGGCAAGCTGAGGTAAATTACATGTCTCTGAAGGAATCAGAGGACCCGAGTCGGTACATCTGTTCAGCACACGTACCACGCCCTCATGTTTCGGTAACCAAGGATCAGACAACATGTTCGTTCATGATGACTAGAGGCAGTCGAGACAGGATGGAAGAATGAACTGATAATGCCTGGGAATGGTATCGACCGCTAATCCAAGTCTACCAATAAGAGGAGAAGCACAACGAAGAAGATGATTGGCCATTGGATTACCCGACTCGACCTTATGGGTTTGGCCATGCACTTGATGGCATCACTCTTCCCCAACTTTTTGAGGAAGAACTATACGTCAACGAGATGCAGTCCTACTGGCTGGTAAGAATCGTGTTGAAATCAGACGAGGCAGAGTGGACTGATTTCTAGGCTGCCCAGGAACAGCAAGTGAATTTTATCGAGAAAGATATCTGGGAAGAAATTGATAATACATGGGCTATCGAAGACGACGAGGAGAGAAGGGAAAGGGCAGCTGTTACTGACTTAAATGATTTGTGGGCATTTAAAAGCCCTCTACACATAAATGAAGTAAAACAGACTGACAATGTGATGCCAAGGTTATGGGATCCCGAAGATGGTGTGGAACACCTAACTAAAAGTAGACGACACTTTAAGCCAGCTCAGCTAGAGAAGGGACAGCCGAGTGGAAAAGGGAAAGAGATAGAGCAAGAGGAGGAGGATGATGCTGTATTAAGACAGTTAAAAAAGACGCAGGCCAACATCAGTATCTGGGGCTTGTTGATGGCGTCACATAAGCATAGACAAGCTATTTTGAAGGTGTTGAACAAGGCCAGTGTCCTGATAGGTACAACCCCTGAGCAGCTCATTGGGCTTATTTTGCTAGCCGCAGAACCAAAAGTCATTTTCTTTTCTGATAAAGATTTGCCCGCTGAAGAAAAAAGTCACAACAAGCCGCTTCATATCATTGTCAAGTGCCTAGAAAATGGGTCCCGGTTACCCTCATTGATAATGGGTCTGCCTTGAATGTTTGCCCATTGAGAACAATTGTCTGCTTAGGGATGAGGCCGGACCAGTTCACTCCATGCAATCAAGGGGTGCGAGCTTATGACAACACAAGAAAAGATGTACTAGGACTGGTATCATTTGCCGTTTCAGTGAGACTACTGGAGACCTCAGTTGAGTTTCACATACTAGACGTACCAACTTCCTTCAATCTGCTGCTGGGCAGGCCGTGGCTACATGACCCGAATGTTCAGGCAGTACCCTCTACCCTTCACCAGAAATTAAAATTAATAAAGAACGGGACATTTTTGACCATTCATGGAGAGGACAGTATTTACCCTCCGAAAGGAGGGGGCAAAACTCTTCTAGAAGTCCAACATAGTAAAGATGATGTGTTGCACAGTGGTTTTCAGTTTGATGAAGTACAGGCTGTTCAGACGCTGATGAATGAGGAAGAAAGGTATGTTAACCCACGAGCTTTAACGATGATGAGGAAAATGTCCTTCTTTCTCGGCATGGGATTAGGGCACAAGCAGCAGGGGATCCCAAAATCCATTCAAGTATTACCCACTTCACACCGTTTTGGTCTTGGGTATAGACCAACAAAAGAAGCTATGGAAGGGCCTAGAAGGGGACGAAAGGCCAATTATTCTGAGACGCTAAATGGATACTTTGTCAAAGAAGGGGAGGATTTCCTGTATTGTGGCTTTCCAGAACTGTAGATTGACGAAGAAACTAATCAAAAGCTGACTGGGTTGGAGATCTTTTTCAGCCACCAGTTGTCTGACACAGAGGAGGAAGAAATAGTGGAAGGAGAGAAGGAAGAAAAGAAGGTTCAAAAAAAAGATTGGGCTGACAGTCTCGACGGCACCGACTTGGGAATGCTGTTCAACGAGAAGATGACTCAGCTGCGTATAACTGAATCGAACTGTTTCATGATGGACTTTAGCGTACCGGCAGATTGCACCAAGCTCATTGTCAACGCGGTCGCAAACAAAGTAAAGAATTGGTTCATCGAGTCTTCTGATGTGTAGGTCGTCTATCCTGAGTCCAAGTTTGAGTTGGAGTCTGTAATTGAGGGCACGTCTGATAGTGCTCCTCTTCCTTCTTTTACCATCGAGTTTGTAATTCCCACTGTTCTTAATGAAATGAACGAAGTTTCCAGTTACTTTGCTTTGTTTGATTTATTTCATACATTTTCTGACGAATTTGAATTCGACGGGGACACCCCCGAAGAAATAAAACTTTTAATAAAAAGAGAAGAAGAAATGCGTGCCTAACCAATAATTGAAGAAACATTGTCAATAAATCTAGGTAATAAAATTAACCCACAAAATGTTCAAATTGGCTATTCTTTACTTTTAGCTGAACAAGAACAATTACTAACTTTATTAAAAGAATTCAAAGTGTATTTCTATGGTCTTACGAAGATATGCTTGGAATTGATCATAATATTATCCAACACCACATCCCCCTATACCCTGATGCTAAACCGGTTAAACAAAAATTAAGACGGATCCGGCCAGAATGGGCCATGATGATCAAAGAAGAAGTTGTCAAATAGATCAACGCTGGATTCCTGATAGTAATGGAGTATCTGAGATGGGTAGCCAATATAGTGCCGATTTTAAAGAAGGACGGCCGTATCCGAGTCTGTGTGGATTTTTGGGACCTCAATAAGGCTAGCCCGAAGGATGATTTTCCACTATCGCACATAGACGTACTAGTAGACAGTACAGCGGGGAATGCCTTGCTTTCATTTATGGATGGCTTCTCCAGGTACAACCAGATTTTGATGGATCCTGAAGACAGAGAAAAGACGACATTCACCACGCCTTGGGGCACCTATTGTTACTGTGTTATGCCGTTTGGCTTGAAAAATGCTTGGGTAACCTATCAAAGGGCTGCCACTACCTTACTTCATGACATGATACATAAGGAGGTCGAAGTGTACGTGGCTGATATGATAGTCAAATCCAAGGATTGAAAAGCCCACATCACAGCCCTACGAAAATTCTTTGAAAGGATCCAAAAGTACATGATGCGACTCAACCCACAAAAATGTTCCTTTGGAGTTACTACTAGGAAGATACTTGGATTTATGATCACTCAACGGGGCATTGAAGTTGATCCTTCAAAAATTAAGGCAATCTTAGAAATGTCTCCTCCAAGGACCGAGCGAGAAGTTAGAGGCTTCTTGGGTAAAATCCAATTCATTAGCCGCTTCATTGCAAAATTGACAACTACCTGTGAGCCGCTCTTCCATCTATTGAAGAAGGGAGTTGAATTTGAATGGCATCAAAAATGCCAAGACGCCTTCAATGCCGTACGATAGTACCTACAAAATTCACCTATTTTAGCTCTTCCCAAACCTGACAAGCAATTGATTCTTTACTTGTCAATGACTGATTCAGCAATGGGATGCATGCTGGCACAAGAAGGTGAGACTGGAATTGAAAAGACCATCGACTATTTAAGCAAGAAGATGACTGGGTTAGAAATACAGTATACGCTGCTGGAGATGACATGTTGGGCCTTGGTTTTGGCTTCCCGAAAGTTGAGGCACTACATGTTGTCTTTCACAGTGAACATCATCTCTTGGATGGACCCATTGAAGTACCTATTCGAAAAGCCAATGCTAACAGAAATGTTAGCTCGATGGTTGCTGCTATTATCTGAGTTTGATCTCCAGTATGTTACCCAAAAGTCAGTCAAAGGTAGAGCAGTGGCAGAATTCTTGGCCGATCAACCAATCAAAGGATGCGAAGACATAGAGTTCTAGTTCCCCGATAAACAGCTGATGGAAGTCAGGGATGACTAGTGGATTCTATATTTTGATGGCGCATCCAATCAGTATGGCTATGGAATAGGAGTCCTCCTTGTCAATCTCGACGAATCACACATTCCGTTGTCCCTAAAGCATAACTTTGAAGTCACCAACAATCAGGCCGAGTATAAAGCATGTTTGGTCGGGTTGGAGGCAGCCCTGGAACTAGGGGAAGGAAATTGGAAGTCATCAGAGACTCAGCACTAGTGGTTTCACAAGCTAGAGTAGAATGGAAGGTTAGGGACGTGACATTGATTCTCTACCATCATGAGCTAGAGAAGCTGATACCGTGCTTTGAATTGGTGATCTTTACCCATGTGCCGAGACTGCAGAACAAGTTCACCAATGCACTGACCACCCTAGCATCCATGATTGACATACCACCCAGAGTGCGGATGAGACCTCTAATAATAGAGTAGAAAAGAAAGACAGCATACGAGATAACAGCCGCCATTGAAGAAAGCACTGACGACTTTCCATGGTACTTTGACATTCAGAACTTCATAGAGAAAGGAGAATATCCCAAGTTTGCCAGTTAAAAGGAAAAAAGGGCAATACGACGACTATCTGCGTAGTTTGTCATTTGTGGTGGTAGACTGTACAAACGAGGACATTCTGGGGTTAACAAGCTGTGTGTAAACACTGAAGAGG